>JAEIFU010004444.1:0-14773 GCA_018904235.1 Lordiphosa stackelbergi | reverse complement strand
AATTTAAAAAAACGAGAAAGGCAAAGCTAACTTCGTCAGTACCGAAGTTTTGATACACTTGAAATAGCTTGTCTCAACGGTTAGCGACTTCGACCAAACTTCGCAGATTAGCTTAAAAACATTACATATTACCCATGACCGTGTTTGAGAGCAGTAATATTGAGAACAAAACAGTTTTTCTCACTAAAATCCATTTTCCGACCGAACATTTGTATGGCAGCTACAAGAAGTAGTTATCCGATCCGGTCGGTTCCGACATATTAGCAGCGTGCAGTAAAGTAACCAGCAAAGTTTCAGCTCGATAGCTCCAAAACTGAGGGACTAGTTCGCGTAGAAACAGACAGACGGACAGTCGGACAGACGAGGACAAAGCGACTCAGCTCGTCATGCTGATCAAAATTAGAACTTTATGTGGTCGGAGATGATATCCTATGGGGCAAAAAAAATTATAATACACTTTTCAAGTGTATAAAAAGTTGAAAATACGATTTCTGTAACCCGCATTTCTCAGCCATCGCGGTAAATCACTATAACCTATGAATATAATATATTTGACTTTTTTCGTCGCTATCAGAATTGGCAAAGTTATATAAAATCAGATGGTCCATTTGCGAGTTATTTCAATTTAATTGAGCAACAAGATCAATAAACGGTTTTTGGGCCATAACTTCAGATTTTGGGGGTCCCCGAGGAAAACCAAGTATGAGGAAGTGCTCCACGCGACCTGCTCTAAAGCGTACGCTATGCCAATACCCAGGTTATTTCGCACTGTAGCACTGTGTTATTAATTGAACGCTCTGCGAAATAAGGCCCTAAAAATAAAATGAAATAAGGACCAAATAATTTATTAGAAAACAAAACCACCCTGTTTTGATCAAATTTGGTGCGAAAATAAATTTTTATGTTGAACTCCATATAAAAAAAACAGCTTCGAACAGCTGATCGGCCATTTATTTAGTCTCATTTATTTTACTGATTTCCAGAAGAGAAACTAAATAATCACAGCGTTGCCATATCGTCAGCTTGTGTGGATTGCAAGCACAGCCGATTTGCTAAAATAAATTGAAAATAAATAACTTGCAGCACATTTTTCCGGACAACATCGAACAAATTAAAAACAAATGCGGGGCGCACCAAAATAGTCTAACAAATTATAAATATATATGCACGTACAATAGCAGTCTTTTTATTAGTTTTTGACATTTTTTAATTTTAAGTGCCTCAAGACTTTCTCTACCGAGGCTCACCAAGTTGCCCACGCTTGAGGTAGTGCATCGTGTGACTTTGAAAGCTGTACGCTTATTTTAAAATTGTTTAAACTATAATTTTATAATCACATTTTGAATTCAAGCGGCTGACAAATCAGTGCTACCTTACAATTTGGCCGGCGTTTTGGGTATTTTTTAGTGTATTTTAAGACATTGTGACCATACTAAAGCTTACAATCCACTTAACATAAATAAGTAGCAATTTCGTGACATAAATTTTTATTTGTTCTGGAAATGGGCCTTTATAAGGAAATAAGACGCCAATTTTTAATATGATTTTTGGGTTCTTGATTAATTTTTCTTATATTTTCTAAATACAAAAATCGCATGATTTTTTTGTATCAAATTTTCATTATTTAATTGAAAATATTGATTCAATTTTAGCCCGCTTGCAAAAATTTCAGACAAAAAAATTGCGAGATTTTTTGTATTATAAACTTCTTACCACGCGCGTTTTAAAAAAAATTTCCCTGCGGCGCTCTTTCTTTTTCAATTTTACTTCAAAGCAGGGACTAAACCCGAAATTAATTTCTGCTTGAGTCAAGGCATTTATATTGGACTAAATCTTTTTTACTTGTGCAGCAATCGGACAAGCATCCCATTCCCGTTTTCCATGAAATATAACTACAACTGTAATCGAAATCGGACGAGTTAGACACCGCAATCGATTCGTTGACAAAATTTGTGTAAATGTAACATTTTTCGTTTTTGACTAAAAATTGTTGATTTAATGATTTCTCTTGCTGATTTTACCAATTTCAACGTATAATCAAGACAACAGTCATTTAAAAATAGCTATGTGTCCCTTTGATTTCAAAATGCTAACACTTTTCTTTTTTTTTCCGCAAATTTCGTATGCGCTATTTATATGGTGAGAGTGTGGAATTAGATCTTGAGAATTGCAAGCAGGCAATTATGCAAACATTTTCCACACACATGTGAATCCCATTCACTACAAGTAAGCTTTTAGTGCAAGGGAACCGAGTTCGAATCCTCACAGAGTAAGTAAAAGTTTTTTCAATTAATAAATATAAGTTAATTTGATTCGTTGTTTTTCGGCATAACAAAACTATTCAGGCAACCAGCAGCGCAGCAGTGCGCAGTAATTTGATTTTTTCCTTGTATACAAAAATCAAAAGTGCAGACATTTTGTTATTAAATGGAAAAACTTTTGGGCGGAAATCAAAGACGTAAATTGGTGAATTTACCAATGAAAAATGTTACATTTACCAACGTTTTATTTTTTTGTGTGTACTGTCTGGTTTACGGAAACCGCTTGTGAAATGTGGATTTTAATAAATTTTCGAAATATTGCTCGGTTTTTGAGCCATAATTCGCCCTTCTCAGAGGCTTTCTATGTTTTGTGCGCCTTTCTATGTATATTTTGTGTGTAGAATTGAGTTTTTGAAAGAAAATCGCACTGGAGTTTTGTTAATTCTTGTTGGTCCTCCTCAGAAACACTGAAACAATCTAAAGATTCAACCTATTTGCTCTATCACTGTTTCTGCCCCGCGTTTTAAAAATTTTGTAGACGGTGAAAGGCATTTGTGCTCAACCTAAAATTTCAGAATTTCGTTTAGCTTGATGATAGCTTGAAATGAACACGCAGTTAGTTTATATATTTTAAAATTCATATTGGAAAAAAAATTGTTTATATATTATGCAGGAAATGAAGTGCAGTTGAATTCTATAGGCAACTCCAAAATTGTAATAGTAGAGCCTTTGTTTTCGCGTTTGAAATGTACATAATTATAAATATTATCTGTCTCAACACAATTTTAGAAGATTTGATCAAAATCGGATGAATATATCGTATAGCTGCCATATAAACAAGTGAGAAAGTCGGTCAAGCCCGAATATATTTATACTCTGTACCTAGAGTAAGAGATAAATGCAGAGCTGCTGCTGCGCTCATCTCTGAGTTTCTTTCTATCCCTCTCTCTCTCTCTCTCTCTCTTTCTCTCTCTCTCTCTCTCTCTCTATCTAAGATTGGGTGGGAGGGGGATGGGTGGGGGTGATTCACTTATTTGCTCATAACTTGAGAACCGCTCATCCGATCTTTATCATTTCTTCGGCAAATTGATACCTATTGCTAATGACTAACTATCTCTAGAAGGTACAAATCATCTATCTACAAAACTTGCGGGGGTGGGAGGGGGCGTGGAAAAAACTGAAAATAAACTTGATCTGCCTGCAAGTATAAGAAACATTTGTCCCATACATGTCAAACCTCTATCTCTTACCATCTCTGAGATCTGTTTGTTCATACTGACGGACAGACGGACGGACAGACGGACATGGCTATATCGACTCGGCTGTTGATGCTGATCATGAATATAAATACTTTATAGGGTCGGAAGTGATTCCTTCTCCCTGTTACATACTTTTGCACAAACTTATTATACTCTATGTACCTTCGGTACAGAGTATAAAAACTGGCAGAAATATATCATGCTCCAAGGGTATATAAACTTCGGTCGATCCGACGTTAGCTTCCCTCTATTTTTTTTCCAAATTCTGTTGAAAAATAGTCCCTCAAACCAAGACCTTTTTCTTTTCTTTGCACTAATTTAAATACTTGGGAGTCAAACGCCTAAGAATCGCAAAATTTTATAATGATTTTGATTCTCATGATGACGGGTAAATAGACGGATGGTGAATTTTGCTAGATGAAAATTTAAAAGATGGTAATTGACAAGTATGCTTCACTTCTTCGCTTTGTGATTAAAATTCTAAAGGCGGCGTAGCTACGCACGCCGGGTACCTGCTAGATTTTTAATAAAAACCCGGATCTTAACAATGAATAGATCTTTTGAGGTAATTGAGAAATCATTTGACGCGTAATAATAACTACAATCTGCCTGCGTCTTTAAATAAAGATTTAATGTATATTTATTAAATTGACAAAAGATAATTATTATTCATTTCATTTTTAACAAAGGAAGATCTGCAAAGCTATTGATAAATTTAAATTTATGGAACGAAAGAGGTGTTTACTTTCTAAACTCATCATCTTTCAAAATAGAGTCCTTATACGTAGCACAGCTTTCGACATTTCATTTGATTATGTATATAATGGATAATAGATTATAATGGATGTATATCTGGAAATGAACACACGCCCGTTATTTGTTAAAAAAGGCTCTAATAATCTTCATCGCATCCACTACTAATAACTGCTTTGGTTGATTTTTCGTCTAAAAAAATTCGAAGATTTTAAATATATATTTATTATAGTTTTTGCATTTGGCTGGCTTGAGGTCGGTGGAGAGTTACAATTCAATATGTAATCAACACAAATCAACAGAAATTGATTACAACAAACTGGGTTAGCAATTGGTATATCCGTACAACGATCGCTGTTTCAAAGATAACCACATCTTCTCATTAGTAGGCTCTGTATTGCATATTCACATTCAAACAACCACACAGTTTCCTTTTATTTAACTAGGTTTCGCCGAATAACGCATTGGGGACTCCAATGTGCTAAGCGTCGAGACCACGTTTCAGCCTCGAATTCTGCTATGTTTTTTGAACGTGTTGCTTTTGCTTTCCAATTTTTGCTGTAATTAATTTCTAATTGCTTATGAGCTCTGCAAGGTGGCTGGACAATCTGCCCAATGATCCTCCATAGCAGAGTCACTACGTTTTTGTAAATACACTGGGTATTTGCTTTGCTTGTTTTCCAATAGGGAAACCTTTTTTTTGTTTTTTGGTTTTTATTGCAAACATTATGGCGCACCTTTTACCATTATTTCATATACATCATATCATATATGTCAACTTTGACAAAAACAGGTCGAAAAACCCATATAAATATATATTTATTATTGATTTGCATTAGAGCTTCCGAAGATTGAACATGTCGAGCCTGTTTATGTCCTTTTTATAGACTTACACACATGAATAAACAAGCATGCACAATGTGCATTGCACATATGTTTGTGCAATACCAGTATATTTAATGTAGACCACGATATAAATACCCCCAAAATTAAATTTAAATAAATGCATAAATAGCCTCCAATTCCTCACACAAAAGAACACAAATTCCCAGAAGTCAAAATCATTCATACTTAAACTTACTGTTTTTAAAAATGAGCTGCATTTCAGCCAAGCATTCGTTCTTAAGTGCGCTTTTATATTTGTTGAACTGCCACTGGTCTTTCCCACTTTTTTCCACTTATTTGATCATAACTTGAGAACCGCTCATCCGATCTTTATCATTTCTTCGGAAAATGACTAACTATCCCTACACCCAAAAAAAATCGTTGGTAAATGTAACATTTTTCATTGGTAAATTCACCAATTTACGTCTTTGATTTTCGCCCAACAGTTTTTTCCATTTAATAACAAAATGTCTGCACTTTTTGATTTTTGTATATAAGGAAAAAAATCAAATTACTGCGCAACCGCTGCGCTTGCTGGTTGCCTGAATAATTTTGTTATTCCGAAAAAACAACGAATTAAATTAACTTACGTTTATTAATTGAAAAAACTTTCACTTACTCGCTCTCTTTATCCATCTTTTTCCCTAACTAAAACACGGTGTGTGACTGTTTAAGGCCGACTGGGCTACGTCGCGTCTGAGTCAAGGCAACTAAAAGCTCACTTATAGTGAATGGGATTCTGATGTGTATAGAAAATGTTTGCATAATTGCCTGCTTGCAATTCTCAACATCTAATTCCCCGCTCCGGTCATATATATAGCGCATACGAAATTTGCGAAGAAAATATCAAAAGTGTTGGCCTTTTGAAATCAAGGGGACACATAGTTGACTTTAAATGACTTTTGTCTTGATTATACGTTGAAATTGGTAATATCAACAAATAACCCGACGCGCTTCGCTGCGCTTTCAACAGTATAGAACCAAACAATATAAGATATAATAATACACCGCAGAACCCAGAAATCGAACTTTGCTGATGGGTTTTTCCTTCAATTCCCACCCCCATCCCTCCCACCCACTCTCCACCCAATTCCACCAGTTCCCACTCACTTCCCACCCACTTTCCGCCCACATCCCTCCCACATCCCTCCCACATCCCTCCCACATCCCCCACATCCCTCCCTCTTCCCGCCCACATCCCACCCACATCCCTCCCACTTCCCGCCCACATCCCATCCGCATCCCATCCACATCCTAACCACTTCCCGCCCACATCCCATCCACATCCCTCCCACTCTCCGCCCACATCCCATCCACATCCTATCCACTTCCCGCCCACATCCCTCCCACTTTCCGCCCACATCCTATCCACTTCTCACCAACAGTCCACCCACTTTACACCCAATTTCCCCCAGTTCCCACTCATTTCCCACCCACTTTCCGCCCACAACCCCGCCCACATCCCACCAACATCCCACCCACATCCCACCCACATCCCTCCCACTTCCCGCCCACATCCCGCCCACATTCCTTCCACATCCCTCCCACATCCCTCCCACCTACATCCCTTCCACATCCCACCCACATCCCTCCCACATCCCTCCCACATCCCTCCCACATCCCTCCCACTTCCCACCCACATCCCTCCCACATCCCTCCCACCCACATTCCTTCCACATCCCACCCACATCCCTCCCACATCCCTCCCACATCCCGCCCCCATCCCACCCACATCCCACCCACATCCCTCCCACATCCCCTCCCACTTCCCGCCCACATCCCATACTCTTCCCACCTATATTCCACCCATATCCTACCCACTTCCCGCCCACATCCCACCCACTTCCCGCCCACATCCCACCCACTTCCCGCCACATCCCAACCACATCCCACCCACATCCCGGCGTTATTTCCAACATCGGAAAATGAAAACACTAAAGAATTTATATTTTTACCTTACAAATCGAGTTTCAAGTCAATCGGATGAAAAATAATTCTTTTGCATGTAGAATATTCCGAGCATTTTCTCGCCTGGGGGCGGATTTTCCGACATTGAAAAATCACATTTTAAATTATTTCGTATTCTGTCCTTTCAAACCGAGTTTCAAGCCAATCGGATGATAAATAGTTTTTTTCATGCAGAATTTTCCGGCAATTTTCCGACCGTCAGGTCGAATTTTCCAACTTCGGAAAATCACATTTCAAACTATTTCGTATTCTATCCTAACAAACCGAATTTCAAGCCAATCGGATGAAAAATAGTTGTTTGCATGCACAATTTTCCAGCCATTTTCCTCGTGGGCGGATTTTCCGAAATCGGGAAAACACGTGTCGAATATTTGGCGTACTATGCTTGCGAACCAAGTTTCAAGTCAAACGGATGAAAATCAAATGTTTACCATACAAACTTTTCCGGCGCTTTTCCGACTTTTCGGGTGGGATTTTCCGGAAAATTGGAACACACTTATTGTTGAATTTTCATATACATCTTTGAAAATGAGTTTGAATCTGATCGGATAATAAACAAAAAAGTTTCATACAACAGTTTTCCGTGAATTTTCCGACTTTGGGGATAGATTTTCCAAAATTTGAAAGTCTCTTTTTTATGTCTTAGTATGTGTAATTTTGAAAATGAGTTTGGAGCTAATCACTGGCGATTAAAGTTTCGCCCATACAACCTTGACCACCCACTTTCCACCCAGGGGAGGTGAATTTTCCGGAAGATTGGTATGCAGTTGTTGTTGAATTTTCATATAGATCTTTGAAAATAAGTTTGAACTTGATCGGATGAAAAACAAAAAAGTTTCATACAACAGTTTTCCGCGAATTTTCCACATTTCCCGACAGAATTTTCCAAAATCCGTTCTTAGTACTCACTTTCAGCATTAGATAAAGCTACTGTGAAAATCTCATGTTTCTATCTTTTATGGTTTGGGCTGTGCGACGGTCACCAGTCAGTCAGTCAGTCAGTCAGTCAGTCAGTCAGGTTGAACTCTTTTATATATATAGATAAATATATCGGAACCGACCTAATCTAATGACTATATTATATTGCTGCCATAGGAACTATCGGTCGAAAAATGGGTCTTAGTGAGAAAAACTGGTTTGTCTTTAATGTTAACGTCTCAAAACTGAACGATTATTAGTTTTATAAGATTTAACATGTGTTTGAAAATTTTGGTCAAAGTCTGATGACTATATTCTATAGCTGTCATAGGAACTATCAGTCGAAAAATGGGTCTTAGTGAGAAAAACTTCTTTTTATTTAATCTTGACGAACAGGGAATATTAAAATTGATTCTTACACAGATTATGAATTTTGTAAAAATCGGATGACAGAAGGAAGCAATCTCACCGACCGGCGGAAAATGTATCTTGTATGAATAAATCAATAAAATAGTTCAGTAAGAAAGACTGTGTTGATCTAAAGCTATTGCTCCGTAATTTTTTCATGCTTTACAAGTTTCATTTCAATTGCAGCAAGTTTTATGAAAATCGGGCAGCTATACAGTATAGCTGCCATACAAAAGATAAGTTCGAAAAAAAGTCTTGGTATGAACAACTTTTTTGTTTTCAATGCTATCGCTCCCAAACTCGTTACTGATCAATATTATATGCTAACATACAATTCTGTGAAGTTTGATTCAAATCGGAAGACTATAGAATATAGCTGCCATAGAAACGATCGGTCGAAAAAATAGTTCTTGGTAGCGTCTTTATACTTTCGAGCTATGAATATTATCTGTTTCAGGATAATTTTGGAGAGTTTGATCAAAATCGGATGAATATATCGTATAGCTGCCATATAAAAAACTGGCAGGAATATATCATTCTCCAAGGGTATATAAACTTCGGTCGAGCAGAAGTTAGCTGCCCTCTATTTTTTGTTTTCAGTTTTATCGTTCTTAAACTCGGCGATTGATAATATGATGTGTGTTAGCGCATTTCATATTTAAAAATTAAGAATATCGATTTGTTAGCGCTTTTATAATGAAGTATATCGAATGAAGCAATTTATCGAAGGTCGATCAACCGCAACCAACTTAAAAGCCCTTTTTTGCGTGGCACGAGACAGAATAGAATTGAAATTGAAATAAAGCGAAAAGAAAAGTGAAATTAAAAACTATTTGCATATTATTTAACGTATAAACTCATACGAATCAACAATATGTTTTCAAAAAGATTCCCGAAATTTGGTCGAAGTCAGATGACTATCTGTCGAAAAATGGGCTTCAGTTAGAAATATGTTTGATTTTAATGCTTGCGTTAATATTTCACTCCGATATTTCAAAACATTTGCAAGGGTTAAAAACTTCGGCACAGACGAAGTTAGCTTGGCTTTCTCGTTTTCAGTAGTCTCGTTAGCAGTCTAAGATATAATAAATAAATATTTATCATATAATTGCCACAATATAAAAGCCAAAATAACTTACAACTTTTTATACCCTGCTCTCATTAAAAATGAGAAAAAAGGGATCATGAAGTTGTGCAAATGTATGTAACAGCCAGAAGGAAGCACCTCCGACCCCATAAAGTATATATATTCTTGATCAGCACCAACAGCCGAGTCGATTTAGCCATGTCGGTCTGTCTGTCTGTCTGTACGAACGCGTCGATCTTAGAGACTGAAACAGATAGAGCGACAATTTTTGGCATGTATGTAGGTGTATACTGTACCCACATCGAGTTTGTTTCAGATTGGTAAAATTCCTCCTCCTCCATCTTTTAACAGCGAAAAACTGTCTTTCTCTCTGTATAAACGCGTGGATATCAATGACTATAAGAGGTGGAGCCACTAATTTTTGCATGTATGTATGTGTATTCTGTACCCACATCGAGTTGGTTTCAGATGTGGAAAATTCCACCTCCTCCATCTTTTACAAGCGAAAAACTGTCTCTCTCTCTGTATGAACGCATTGATCTCAGAGACTATAGGAGTTAGAGCCACAAATTTTTGCATGTATGTAGGTGTATACTGCACCCAGATCAAGTTTGCTCCAGATTTGGCAAATTCCTCCCCCTCCTTCTTCTAATCGCGAAAAACTGTCAGAGCTACAATTTTTAAGCTTTAGCCTAGTGACTTAATATATATTCAGTTAGGCCCAATATCTGTCTGTTCTGTATACCACTATAAGATCCGAGCAAAAACACCGAAGATATGCAAGTGCGCCTCCCCATTTATTCAAATAAATTTTAAAATAAAAAAATTCAAAGCTATAGGAACCACATTACTTGGAACAGGGTACTTTGCTGTCGGGGCACACGACCGCAACACTCTTACTTGTTTATTTTTAAGTCGCAGCAAAATTTAAACAAACATTAAGCGCGCAGCGCAATTTTCCTCTCAGAGAACGGTCCCACTAAAACGAAAGCAAATCGAACTCAGCTTCGAAGCTGATTTCGCGTAATTAGGCCGGTGTGTAGTCCAGCGGTTAGTGTGCTGGCCTGCTGTGGAGGAGGTCGTGGGTCCGATTCCGCCTCGGAACATCTAATAAAAAAAGTTTTTTCTTTCTTTACAAAATAGCTTTAACACATCCGGTCACATAGCTGGTGATATAGGCTACAGCTGTGAAGTAACTAGCCATGAAAAATTAAATTCTCAAAGTTTGCGTTCGGATTCGGCGTTAAACTTGTAGGTCCCTTTCTTGGATTGCATTTGTCCCATACATGTCAAACCTCTATCTTTTACCATCTCTGAGATCTAGGTGTTCATACAGATAGACGGACGGACGGACGGACGAACGGACGGACGGACAAGGCTAAATCGACTCGGCTGTTGATGCTGATCAAGAATATATATACTTTATATGGTCGGAAATGATTCCTTCTGCCTGTTACATACATTTGCACGACTTTAGTATACCCTTTTTACTCTACGAGTAACGGGTATTAAAACCCAGCCATTCCCCACCCACCCTCCCTCTCCTTTCTTTTGTCCTTATGCACACATAGTCTTGCGCATTGGGATAAAATGATGTTGAGCATTGCTTTCCAAGGAGAGAGGGCAGCAAATATGAAAATGTATTATTCAGACATTCAGTGAGAAATGACTATGGCAAGAATTCGGCTCTTATTCGTTTGAAAATTACCGAATGCGTTCGGTCTTTATTCCCCCCCGCAACCATCTCCCCGCCATCCCCTTCACCAACACCAATCAATCACGTTTTTCTCTTTCATCAATTGCAAAGAGCGTAAAGGTATCATCATAAGGCTGTTAACTCATGTTGTCGACCAATTGCAAACGAGAACGTAAGTTAAAGTTAACCTTGCCCGACTTTGATATACCCGTTATTCAGAGGAAGAAGTATGTATTTAATAGCCTTCCCATTAGAATTATAATTAAGATCGTATTACCTTTCATTTGAACTTATTACAACTACATGATTGGATTTCGATTTGATTTCGCGAAACAGCTGTTCACAGCAGTACCCAAAAAATGTAAGGAGAGTGAGGTTTTACTAATTTTTATACCCGTTACTCGTAGAGTAAAAAGGGTATACTAAAGTCGTGCAAATGTATGTAACAGGCAGAAGGAATCATTTCCGACCATATAAAGTATATATATTCTTGATCAGCATCAACAGCCGAGTCGATTTAGCCTTGTCCGTCCGTCCGTTCGTCCGTCCGTCCGTCCGTCACCCGTCGAACACCTAGATCTCAGAGATGGTAAAAGATAGAGGTTTGACATGTATGGGACAAATGCTTCTTTTATCTGCACGCAGATCAAGTTTGTTTCCAATTTTGGCCACTCCCCCTCCCGCCCCTGCAATATGGAAAAAGTGTTATATCTCCTACAGTTTTTAAGATAGACGATTCGTAGCTTCAAGAGATAGTTAGTAATTTGCAAAATTGCTAAAGAAATGATAAAGATCGGATGAAAGGTTCTCAAGTTATGAGCAAAAAAGTGAACCAAGCCCCCCCCCAAGGCTACCACCCCTCCGACCCTAAAAAAATGTTGCATACTTTTCTGATGGTCACACTAAGAAATGCAGGAACACTGTTAAACATGTTTTTATACAATTGAAAAGTGTATTATAATTTTGCCCAGAAGTTTGCAACGCATAGAAGGAATCATCTCCGACCACATAAAGTATATATATTCCTGATCAGCATGACGAGCTGAGTCGATTAAGCTTTGTCCGTCCGTCTGTCCGTCCGTCCGTCCGTCCGTCTGTCCGTCCGTCCGTCTGTCCGTCTGTCTGTTTCTACGCGAACTAGTCCCTCAGTTTTGGAGCTATCGAGCTGAAACTTTGCACAGAGTCTTCTTTATACTGCACGCTGCTAATATGTCGGAACCGACCGGATCGGATGACTACTTCTTGTAGCTGCCATACAAATGTTTGTTCGAAAAATGGGTTTTAGTGAGAAAAACTGGTTTGTTCTCAATATTATCGCGCTCAAAAACGGTCATGGGTAATAATTCATGTTTTTAAGCTGATTTGCGGAGTTTGGTCGAAGTCGCTAACCGTTGTGACAAGCTATTTGCGTATCAAAACTTCGGTGCAGACGAAGTTAGCTTCTGCGCTTTTCTTTATCGTTTCAAGAGTAACGGGTATGTCGAAGTAGGTTAGAGCCAATTATTATCTTAAGCTCTCGTTGGCTATACAGCCCCAAAGGAGCCAAGCCAAGAACGGGACCTACAAGTTTAACGCCGAATCCGAACGCAAAGTTTCAGAATTTAATTTTTCACCACAGCTGTAGCCTATATCACCAGCTATGTGACCGGATGTTTTTTTATTAGATGTTCCGAGGCGGAATCGGAACCCACGACCTCCCTCCACAGCAGGCCAGCACACTAACCGGCCTACACACCGGCCTAATTGCGAACCCGGTCGAGAATGAGTTCGATTTGCTTTCGTTTTAGTGGGACCGTTCTCTGAGAGAAATTGCGCTGCGCGCTTAATGTTTGTTTAAATTTTGCAGCGACTTAAAAATAAAACAAGTAAGAGTGTTGCGGTCGAGTGCCCCGACAGCAAAGTACCCTGTTCCAAGTAATGTGGTTCCTATAGCTTTGAATTTTTTATTTTAAAATTTATTTGAATAAATGGGGAGGCGCACTTGCATATCTTCGGTGTTTTTGCTCGGATCTTATAGTGGTATACAGAACAGACAGATATTGGGCCTAACTAAATATATATTAAGTCACTAGGCTAAAGCTTAAAAATTGTAGCTCTGACAGTTTTTCGCGATTAGAAGAAGGAGGGGAGGAATTTGCCAAATCTGGAGCAAACTTGATCTGGGTGCAGTATACACCTACATACATGCAAAAATTTGTGGCTCTAACTCCTATAGTCTCTGAGATCAATGCGTTCATACAGAGAGAGAGACAGTTTTTTTCGCTTGTAAAAGATGGAGGAGGTGGAATTTTCCACATCTGAAACCAACTCGATGTGGGTACAGAACACATACATACATGCAAAAATTAGTGGCTCCACCTTTATAGTCATTGATATCCACGCGTTTATACAGAGAGAAGACAGTTTTTCGCTGTTAAAAGATGGAGGAGGAGGAATTTTCCAAATCTGAAACAAACTCGATGTGGGTACAGTATACACCTACATACATGCCAAAAATTGTCGCTCTATCTGCTTCAGTCTCTAAGATCGACGCGTTCGTACAGACAGACAGACAGACAGACCCGCGACATGGCTAAATCGACTCGGCTGTTGGTGCTGATCAAGAATATATATACTTTTATGGGGTCGGAGGTGCTTCCTTCTGGCTGTTACATACATTTGCACAACTTCATGATCCCTTTTTTCTCATTTTTAATGAGAGCAGGGCATAAAAAGTGTGTAAGTTATAATTTTGCAATTATATGATAAAATATTTATTATATAATATCTAACTGCTAACTAGACTACTGAAAACGAGAAAGCCAAGCTAACTTTCGGCCGTGCCGAAGTTTTTAACCCTTGCAATGTTTTGAAACATCGGAGTGAAATATTAACGCATTAAAATCAAACATATTTCTAACTAGCCATTTTTCGACAGAGTATCAGAAACATATCATATTATCAATCGCCGAGTTTAAGAACGATAAAACTGAACTCAAAAATTTCGGCTCGACCAGTTTATATACCCTTGAGAATGATATTCCTGCCAGTTTTTTATATGGCAGCTATTCATCCGATTTTGATCAAACTCTCCAAAATTATCCTGAAACAGATAATATTCACGCTCGAAAGTATAAAGACGCTACTTGCACACACAAAGTTTTTCTTACTAGAACTATTTTTTCGACCCATCGTTCCTATGGCAGCTATATTCCACCTCTGATTTGAATCAAACTTCACAGAATTGTAGGTTAGCATAATATTGATCAGTAACGAGTTTGGGAGCGATAGCAATGAAAACAAAAAGTTTTTCATACCAAGACTTTTTTTCAGACTTATTCTTGTATGGCAGCTATACTGTATAGCTGCCCGATTTTCATAAAACTTGCTGAAATTGAAATGAAACTTGTGAAACATGAAACTTGTGAAAATGTGTACGAGGTTTGGGAGCAATAGCATTGAGAACAAAAAAAGTTTTTCTTACTAAAACTATTTTATTTATTTATTTCTACTAAGGACTCCATTTTCGGACCGATCGGTCATATTGGTGTTGTAAGAT
>JAEIFU010004443.1:0-14800 GCA_018904235.1 Lordiphosa stackelbergi | reverse complement strand
GGCCACTTGGCGACATTTGAAATTAACATAAAAAGATCGAACAAGAGCAACGGCAACGGCAGCAACAGCAACGCTCGCCACATTTATGAAGATTCATGCAACCGATAAGCGGACGCTGGCGACGCGACGCGGGCAACTACTACTCACAAGGAAGAGAGCGCGTTGGTTGTCTCTCGCCTCGTTCGTCGCATTTACATACATAACACGACTGCCCCACACACACACGCGGACAGACAGAGCTCTTAAGCGTCGACGTCGCCAGAGAAATATCGAAAATGAAATGGCAATACTTTCCCAGTTGTGGTATAAAAGCGCCACTCCACGAATGGGACATGTCTCATTACTGTTTAGTGTCAGATCTCGCAAAGATGTTCAACGGGAGATCGTGGAGTAGCAATCGAAAATGGTGGCCCACTGCGGTGGCTCTACTGCTGATGGTCACACAAGTCACCTGCATGTCGCTGGATCGTCTGGCCCTGGAGCGCAACGAGTTGCCCGCACCAGCGCCGGCAGCAACGGGAGCGGATACGTCTGATTTGTTGGTGGATGACATGAAGCTGACATCGGTTAACCAGGTGGCAGGCGGCAATACGGATATGTATATGTTGGTGCCGGAGACGGTGGCCAGCCAGCTGGACGATACCGAGGAGCATGTGAATCGCAATACAATTGAAGCGGCAGCAGAACTGGAATCCGATACCACGGGCAGTTCCAATACGGATATGCTGATGCTGGAGAGCGATGATACGCCGGCCATACAGCTGGTGGAGCTACCCAGTGATATGGTAGTGGAACAGAAACCGAGCAGCCAGGAAGTTCAGCTGGAGAATGTGGAACAGGCTGTGGATACAGCCACAGAAACGGCGGCAGCTTCCAACAAGGCGGAGGAAACGGAGGATGAGCAAGAGGAGGAGGAGGAGGTGGATTTAAATGCCACCGAAAGTGCTCTTACACTGATGACAGATGCAGTCGATGCCATGGAAAAGGATATTGAAGCTGCATTGGACGATCAACAGCCAGCCGAATCCCCAGCTGTTGCTGGAGAGCTGGAGGAGCAGCCCGAGGCTGAAAGTGAAGTGGACACCACTGAGGCATCTTTGTTAGATTCAATGGCAGCTGGCATAGAGCAGGGACTAACAGCGGCCATGGATAATCTCATGCCCGAAGAACTGGCCGAAGCTGAGGAAGAAAAGGAGTTGATGCATATACAACAAGATGAGTTGCCGGCCAGTGAAACGAGTGATTCCCTGGTGCCTGCAGCCATCAATGAAGCGGAACCAGTGGTGGAGTTGACGCAACCAGAGGAACAAAACGTGGAGCAACCAGCCCCAGTTGAGTCGGAGCTAGCAGTTCCAGTCGAAACTGAACAAGAAGAGGAAGCCGCTGAAGTTGAGTCTGAGAAACTGGAGCTACCAGCTCCGATTGAAGCCGATAATTTGGAGCCAGCAGCTCCAGTTGAACCCCTGAATATGGAAGTAGCAGCGCCAGTTGAATCAGAAAATCTAGAGCCAGCAACTCCAGTTGAGGCAGAACATCTGGAGCTAGCAGATCCAGTTGAGGCCGAAATTGCAGAGCCAGCAGCTCCAGTGGAGTCTGAGAGTCTAGAGCCATTAACTGCAGTCGAATCAGAGCAGCAGGAGCTAGCAACTCCAGTCGAGTCTGAAAATCCAGAGCCAGCAGCTTCAGTTGAGTCAGAAAATCCAGAGCCAGCAACGGTAGACGAGTCCGAGAATCTTGAGCAAGCAGCTTTAGTGGAACCATTACCTTCAGTGGAGACCGAGAATCTAGAGCCTTTACCTTCAGTGGAGACCGAGAATCTAGAGCCATTGCCTTCAGTCGAGTCAGAGAATGTACAGCAACCCGCTCTAGCTGAGGTGGAGCCACAGATCCTTGAGCCGGCGTCAGTAGAAACAACAAAGGTAGAGGAAGCCGAGACTAATCCAAGTCCCAATGAAGCTGAAGAGACTCAACCGATTAATGACGAGGTGGAAGCCCAACCAGAACAAGTTCAACCCATGGAGGAGGAGCAGGCGTCTCTGTTGACCACCATCATACCCATGATTATGGCCCCACTACCATCCCCGGCACCTGTCCAAGTGGCTGATAGTGTACTCAACTATGTGAATGCTTCCTTCCTGCCGCTAGCCGAACCGGAGCTGCAAAAGACCGAACTTGAACAAACCGAACCGAATGCCCATTTGCGTCGCTATGATGGTGCCCAAGTGTGGCGCATTGTGGTGCAGACGGACAAGGATAAGAAACTGGCTGACGAATTGCAATCGAAATATGGTGAGTATACCAACACCTACCCTGCTCAATGCCCACGCCAGGGTGACACGTGCCAACCTTTTTTTTTGCTTTCCTTTTTATTTCCACAGACGGACAATTGTGGAAGGAGGTCAAACAGGAGGTGGACTATCTGCTCAAGCCACAGGTGCTGGCTGCCGCTGAGCGTCACATACGTGCGGCCAATCTATCGCGCATTGTGCTCATTGACAATCTACAGCATGTTATTGAGGTGGAGAATCCGCCAGCGGAGAAAATTGCCGAACTACAGAACCGCAAGGGTGAGTGCGTACCAAAAAAAAAAAAAAAAAGGGTTATACACTTGGAAAAAATAGTCTGCGCTTTTAAAGAATTCTCTGAACATTGGGGTAGGTTTCCAACAATTTACCAAATTCAATTCGATTTGTGGGCAAAAAACACATTCACATTTTGGCATTGCGTATGTGTGTGTGTACCCACTGACACGAAGTTCATTTTGGTCGGCGGTATTGTTGCGAAACAGAGCAGTGCAGAGCACTTTTGTATGTACAGTAGATAGCGACGCGTCGAACCCTGGGGCAATATAAAAAGAAACCCAATGCTAAACCTAAGGTTCGTTTTGCGGACTAATTGGTCTTTTGTAAAACTTTAAATACTTAAAACTCTTAAATTAATTCCAATTTGTTCAACAAGTAAAGAACTTTTAATTTGCTGATTTCGGTAAGATAATATTTCCTTTTTTTTTGTACTTGACACTATTAAAAACTTTTTGCTAAAAATCATGCACTCAGATGACAAAAAATTGGTTTCCATACAATACTTAAACTAAGAACTTTATTGAAAGTAATCTTTGAATAGTTTAGTATGAAAAATTGTGACGAACTAAATTTGAAGGTCAACGAAAACGGTTACCGCACAACTCAAGTCTATTCTACAAATGAAACAAACTTATAAAATATGTGCTCAAACATCAATATAAGTCTCTTATGCTGCACAAACCCAAAAGAAACACCACAAGGGAAGCTAGTTGATCGTACAGCTGTTTCATTGGTATCTCTATCAAATCGTCAGCGATCTTTGCTTACTTGTACTGGAGCCAACACTCCATGCCAGAGCTACGACTTGACAGCAAAAACCGGCACACATGAGAACAGCGTTGGCTGCCAGTACCTTATGTGTGTGTGTGTTTCCCAACATGGCTTTGCTATGTTAGTGAGAGATTTGCTCCTCGCTTCTAACACAGTAACCAATAACGCATGCCCCAAAACCATAATGTACACTGTGATTTTTCTGCCGCTTTTGCTCTGCTCGAAACGGTGCAAACGAATTAACAAGGCCTTGGATCAACTCCCAATATAACTCTTGATCATACTGAATTAAAGAACATTTGTTCGATCCAATTAACAATTGGACAATACTTTAAGTTTTCGTCCAACGGTTCACAATTTTACTGAACTACTCAAACCATTTTAAAGACAGAACTGGCAAGTAATGGGAACGAATGGTGTTTCTAAACCACTTAATTAAGTACAAACTAGAAAGCAAAAATATTATCTCAGAAATATAGAGTTTCTTTGAATACGCATAGAAACTTTTCATTTGACCGAAAAAGTGCTAGATCATGATAATTTTATTCAACCAACAATAGCAAAGGTTTCCAAAAACTTCTCAACAATGGGGATTGGTTCGACTGTATAACTTTCAAGGGCCCCTATATGGTTTCGCCATAAATTTTAGTTGGTCGCAGCTGCAAATTTCAAAGCCCAATAATGTCAGCTACGAAAAACCCAATAAGTATGCAATGCTTGAGAGCAGATAGGTGTTTAAACATTTTTCTCCATCGATTGTTATTTTATCCAACTTTATCAAAAGATTGGGCTCATTTAGCAGATAGTTTCGATTAACGATTTGACCTGCTGAATGCAGTGATTGCCGATAGCGATTGGCAAATTTGACATTTATGATATTTGACAGGAAATCGAACGAAAAGTATGTTTGTTTACCGATTGATGAATCAGCCAGCCTTAGTATAAGATTTGGCAACAAATTTTCTATTAGTGTTTGTAAATATCGAAGTTTATTTGTTCTAGCGATTTTGTTATGATACAAAGTACTAAAGCCAAGGAATATATCAAAGCCTTATTAATCAGTAATCGCTAATCGGATTTATCTGCTGAATGTGCCCATTATTCTTTAAATCTTTTAGAGCAAAAAGTTTACACAATATTTTAAAGGACTCGTTTCGATGGTATTTTAAGCTTAGGTCTGATAGTTTAAGGAGAATTTTAACAATAAAAGTCACATTAAAAATAAATTTAAATATGAAAGGAAAAATAGATAAAATTATTATATCATATTGTTCTGCTGAATGCAACCATATTCTAAACTATATTGTTTGGAACAAATTGATCTCTAATCCTGGACTTATTAATTTCATTTTAAATTCTAAAATGTAAATTCATTTTTACGAGCCCCAAAGATAAGTAAAGTAATTGATCAGTGATCAAGAATCTTTGATAAATAGGCATTTGTAAAGATTTGTAGTATAAAATTGGTAAAAATATGAGGGATGTCCATAAAGCTCTAAGATTTTCGTATAAACGATTTGCTTCGAACTAAACTTGGCTATTTTATTATGGCGCGACAGTGCCAGAGTTAGACCGTGTGTTATCGAAACGTCATCAAAATTCTACTTGCTGTTGGCGGTGGTTGGTGCTATTCATCAAGCGGCATATTTGTGCCGTTTTTATATAAATTCAATAGTTGATAAATATGCTACGTTTATACGAAACGCTAAGATCTGGTGAGACCCGCATATGTTATAAAATTCAATTTTTGGCCGGTTTCTCATATTCAAAACAGCTGCTATATATCAGATAACATTACATTTATTTAATCTGTAATTTGTAAGTTGATTCAAAGATGAGAAATCGGCCGCTAACAGTATCAATCTACTAAGGGCAAAAAAAATCATAATAAATGCCCTTCTAAGTATGCTATATTTAAGAATATTAAGCATTGAGGAATATTTTTCTTTTTATACCCTTGGAGAGGTATGTTTAAATGGTCCAAATGTTTGTTTGTAACGCAAAGAAGGAAACATCTCCGACCACATAAAGTATATATATTCTTGATCAGCATGACAAGCTGAGTTGATATAGTCATGTCCATCTGTCCGTCTTTTTCTAAGCTATCTCCTCTGTCAGTTTTAAAGCCATCTTAACCGAACTTTGCACGAAGTCTTTTGACAGAAAAATACTGCACATTTGTCGAAACCGGACGGATCGGATGACTATAGCATATAGCTGCCATAGGAACGATCGGTCGAAAAACTAGTTTTAGTGAGAAAATCCATATCCATCATGCTCCAAGAGTATATAAACTTCGGTCGAACATCAATTTATTTTGAAGACCTTGAAGTGCTCAAATACAGCGTGGATTATGTATGACGCTGCCATAACTGGTTATAAATTTTCTTGTTCAAATGGATATTTATGAAAGTAAAAAAATTAGCATACTTTTAAGGACAGTTAATATTATTTTTTGTTTTTTGTAAAGAAAAAGTTTATATTTTAAGGGGTTATATAATAGTCTAGGGATCAAACATTAGTGTTCGATTACCTTAAAACGGCACGACACTTAGACGAACAGCATTCTTATTCTGATCATAGAAGGCTGATTAAATGCATCTTGCATTAAGCAGAAATCAGTGAGTGTTGCAACTTGACGCACACGCGCAAGTTCTTTTTCGAACCACTTAAAAAAAAAAAGACGAGAAGGATAATTACTTCAAGTGCTCGTTTGAAATATCAGAGTCGGACATGTTTTTTACCAAAACCCATTTTCCGACCGATCGTAATCCGCTATTGACCATATTTTGCTGTCGAGTTTGAGAACGATAAAATTAATAACCAAAAGGTAGCACCCTCTTTCCGACCGATCGGTCCTTTGGCAGCTCTAAGAAATAGTCATCTGATTCTGACCAAATTTTGCGTATCTGTTTGAACGCATATAATTTTACGAATGGCCGCAAGTATTGAAAGCCAAAAATGTTTTTCCGACTTCGCACGAACCATGCAAATCTGATTAAATGTGTTAAAGATTAATAATGGAAAAGTTAAGGAACTTTAATTTTGAAAAAAAAAATATTTCCATTTTCTAACCGATGATTCCTAACGCAGCTCTAAGATATAGTCATCCTATCTGGGTAGTTCCAACATATTAGCAGCTTGCATTAAACAGAAGACTCTGTGCAAAATTTCAGTTCGATAGCTTTAAAACTGAGCGACTAGTTTTATAGTTTATGGACTCAAAAGGATTTTTCTATGCGTAGCAAACTTTAAAAATTACAACCTGCTGCTCTTTTGGTGAGGTTTTTTTATATTATCCCTGAAATGTTTGAAACGATCCAGCGGTGGGTACGCCCTTACTTCCATTGCTCCGAGATTAAGTTTGCGGCAACTGGCTTTTTGAGGCACCGATACGCACAAGCAGGCAACAACCACAACAAAAAAGTCCAAACGATCGGCGCACGGCGCCTGTTAGTCGCACAAGCTGATAACGAAACAGGTGAAGTGTGCGCGATCGGGACTCTTTTATCGTGTGTCTCGCTTTTCGAAGTGAGCCTAGCTAGATAAGGGTTGATTTTTCTATTGTTGAAGTTGGACCGGTCCCAAACTTAAATTTCGTGCCCACCGCTGAGTTGATCATAAATTAAACTTTCCAAATAGCTTTATGGGGTGTGTGCCTCATATCGACGTCGATTTCCGTATGAACTTATGTATTTCGAATTCGAATTGTTAAAGTTTATAAGTAAAGTGCCAGATCTGGTCGAGAAAGAAGAAGAAGTAATTATTTAGTGATTTTGATTCGCTTAGCTTTCAACAGTCGATAAATTCTAAACAATATCAAGTGACTGAAGATGTTTTCGTCACTTCATATGTAAAGGTGAAGGATTTCCAAGCCAAATGAGAACTTTTATACAGAAACCGCAGTCGAAATGTGAACAAACCCATCGCATAGCATATCATAAGAGAATTTTTTTTTTAAATCCACTAAATCTTGTTCCAAAGACCTAAATCTATTCTATACACACACGGTTTACTATTTACATACGGGTTTGCTCTGTCCGTAAAAACCTCGGTCGCGTTATCCATTCTTTTGTTACAGTGTGACCATCGTCTCTGTCTTAAAATACCTTAAGATGGCTATTTTCCAATAATTCCATAGTCTACAATATCATGAATTTCGCATCGCAAAAGAAGGGCTTTAGAACCACCATTAACAGTTGGCCTTTATTTCTCAGGTGGTCACATATTGCGTCAAAGAGGGGGGAAACGGGGCTGAGAGGATCGAAACCAAATCTTATCTATTTCTTTAGTTTTTTTTTGAAGAGCAAATCCCTTTAGTAATTTGTTTGAGTGTACATTTTTTGGGTTTTCTGCTGGTGGTTGCCCTTGACGAAGGTGTCGCCGCAAACGAGCTTTTAATGCAGTTAATGGCGGGGTGGCAGGAGGGCGGCAGCGGCGGCGTGTGAAAAGTCACGACAGTTTTGACAGCGACAGCTCTTTGCCATAGTGACACACGTGCACGCACTGCAACGCAGTCCAAGACACTTGTTTAATCAATACGAACCGGCGGCAGACACTCATTTCCTTAGCGGAAAGTCTTCAGCGGAAGGTGGGATGGGAGGTTGAATGAACTTTAGTTGTTAATGTGTTTTTGTTTTTAATTGTCACCCATAACAGGACACCGACTGACTTGGCAGGCCTATCATCGTCTCGAGGACATACATGGCTTCATTGACTACATGGCCAAGACATACCCCGACATTTGTTCCACCGAAATCATTGGCTATTCGGTGGAGAAGCGTCCGCTGAAGATACTCAAGTAAGTTGGTAACACCAGGGTAATTCGGTTGCGTCTGCTAACATTCCCAAACATTCTCCCCTTTAGGATCTCCAATGGCAATGCACGTAATCCTGGCATCTGGATCGATGGTGGCATGCATGCACGTGAATGGATTAGTCCCGCCACTGTCACCTTTATGGCCAATCAATTGGTGGAAGGCTGGGAAGATTTACCCGAACATATGCGTAACATCAATTGGTACATTCATCCGGTGGCCAACCCCGATGGCTATGAGTATTCCCACACCACGGATCGTCTGTGGCGCAAGAATATGCGTTCGCATGGACGTCAATGTCCCGGCGTGGACTTGAATCGCAACTTTGGTTACAAATGGGGCGGCAAGGGCACCTCGGCCAGTCCCTGCTCGCAGACATATCGCGGCAGCAAGGCCTTCTCCGAGCCGGAAACCTTCTACATCTCCAAATTCATCAGTGGCTTCCCGCGTGAAACCTTCCAGGCATATCTCTCGTTCCACAGTTATGGCCAGTACATACTGTATCCTTGGGGCTATGACTATCATCTAACGCAGGATCGGGCCGATTTGGATCGTGTGGCAAGGCAAGCGGGCACGGTAAGTCAAGTCAAGCGGCACCACTGAAAGTTTATTTAATTGTCCCCCTCTCTGCAGAGCATCACCAAATCGACGGGAGTGAAGTATACGGTGGGTTCATCGGCCACCACGCTTTATCCAGCCGCCGGTGGCTCCGATGACTGGGCCAAGGGCATTGCGGGCATCAAATATGCCTACACCATTGAGATGGGCGACACGGGTCGCTATGGCTTTGTGCTGCCGGCCAGATTCATTCAGTACAATGGCAAGGATGGTTACACCTTTGCTGATACTGTGGCCCAGGCCATTGCCCAGGGACGTGGCAGCCAGGCCAGACGTCGCCGCCAATAAGTAGTTGCATTTTTAGTTATATAGCTCAATTTTTTTTGCCAATCTTCCCCTCTTTTTTTTTTGTTTTTTTGTCTTAATATTATTTAATTTATATGAGAAAGTATTTATTTATTTATTTATTGTATGCATAACTAGACAAATTGAACATGTAATAATAAAAAAATAGACTGAAAAAATGTTTATCGAAAAAAAATTTCTAGATGCATTTGTCAATAGGTAAAACATTTCATTCATGCATCATTTTAAGATATGTCTATTAAACCTTGCAATAGCAGACATCTAAAGGAGGGGCAATGCAACAACAACTAGTTATTTGTTTGTTTTCACTTGCATTCATCGTTAAGTTCCTGAATTTTGTTGTTGTTTGCTTTATAAGCCGGAAAGTTCTCCTTAAGGCCCGCCGCACACAGACCGCAGGGCTGAGCAGAGCTAGCGGAGCTTACGAATTTTACATACAAAATGCTCAGCTCAGCTAAGCTGTTAGGCTCGCTATGTGCTCTGTGCGTTTGATTTTGTAAAGCTGATATGCTACTGAGAGAGCTTATCGCTGATTCTGATTCTAAGAACGATTCCTAACCGTTTTATACTAAAGTTCGAATTGGTTTCGAAAGAATGTTAGTTTTACCACAATTCTGTTAGAATTTATCCAAACTAAATTATGATACTTAGAGAAAACAAAATTGGCTACACGGCGCGTATAAAAACGTGAAACCTAAACGCAACGTATTTCGTCATGTTAAATTGCACACGCTGCGTGTAGAATTCAGAAAGCCACACGCGACGTGCAGAAAATCAACACGCGTCGTGTAGAAATGAAAAATCTGAATGCAAATGTAGAAAAGTTAAATGCTGCGTGGACAAAGGCAAAGTCTACACGACATTAGAAAATCAGCTCATTTCCCCAAATAATTCTACATTTTTCATGCAGCAATCTGAATACCACACGGACGTTTAGGTTTTCTACATTAACGTTCGGATATTGAAATCCTACACGCGCGTGTGGAAATTCTACACGAAAAATGTATCTCCACATCAGTACTGAATTCTTATATTTTTCGTTTAGCAAGCTGGTTGTCACACATGACGTGTGGGATTTCTAAATGTACGTTTAGATTTACAAAATCTAAACGCTGCGTGTTGAAAATCTACACGAATCGTGCGCAAATTTCTGTTGCCTGTATATAAATAGCGATTGCGTTGAATTAGAACTTGAGAATTACAAGCAAGCAAATATTGGACTGTGCCTTTAGCAAATTTAATCAAGTAATGTCGTAGAGGCCTTGCCTTACACGCGTGACGTGGCGGAGACGTCTAAAACATCATTCCAATCGTATTTCAGTCCAAGGGGCCGGGATTTCAAATCTACCAGAGTAAGTAAAAAATATATAAATTTGTTAAAAAACGAAAATTAAAAAGCTACACGAAAATGTAGGATTTCTACACTTTTCGACAGGGATTTTCAACCCATTACTTTGTGTAGCTTCTCTGCACGCTAGTGTGGCTTTCTGAATACTACACGGCGCGTGTAGGTTTTCTGCACGCGAGAGTGGCTTTCTGAATTCTACACGGCGCGTGTAGCTTTTCTGCACGCCGCGTTTAGCTTTCACATTTCAACATCCGATGTGCAGAAAACCTACACAAAAATAATGGGTTGAAAATCCCGGTCGAAACGTGTAGAAATCCTAAATTTTCGTTTAGCTTCTAGCTTTTTTTTGTTCTCTGTGTACTATAAAGTGAGAATCAACTAAGATTAGGCCAGCCAGCCAATAGTCACCGATCACCGAAGTAGGTTAGGTTAGCTCTCCGACTTAGGCCACTTTGGGCCCATTACGATGCCATGTTTATTCCCTGTTAACCCTTTTAAAACTGAGGGAGTCCACGGTACTGAACCATTGTGTGGAAACAATGAATTTTATTAGAGCTGGGATCTCCAGCTCGGATGTCTGCTAGAGGTTGAATAGGAGAGGTTGACCCAGTGTCTCAAATCTCCTTCTTCTCAAAGCGTGGCAATGGCAGAGAAGGTGTTGTACCGTTTCCTTCTTTTCTTCGTATCTACAATTACTGAGGAAGTCATGGTAAGTGACTCCTAGGCGGTAAGTGACTCCTAGCGTGTTCTTTTTTGAAGGAAGCTTGATGGTGGTACCCACTATGTTCCTATATAAGGTGTATACTGAAATGTAGTACGGTCTCATTCAGAGATAAGCGACATTTCGTAAGTGTTTTAGCATTGTTGGTATGTAACTTAAGTGCTTTAATTGCGGCTTGACTATCTGAGTAAATAAATCAAGGCTGCAAACCGATCCTGAACCGGACCTCTTAGAACCGGTGCGGTTCGGGTTTTTTTGTGTCCGACTATTGAAAAATTGAAAAAACTAGTGATAGACTGCGTGTCGCGTGGAACTCGGATGAGTTAGGTTTACGAAATGTGCGAACGTTTACTAACTCTTAGAGATTTTTCAAAGAGCTCCACCTAAAAATATTTGATAGTTCAAAACAGAGTTTCCCAACGATAGCCCCGGGGGCACGAACTTACTTGCCAATGCTTACCGAATGCTTGTCGAAGTCAACCTTCATTGTGTGTTAGAGAGAGACACAGTCACGTTTCGCGCTCTCTGCTTGGGGAACCCTGGTTCAAAATATCTTTTCATTGCTTCAGCCAAAAAAGGTTCTTTTTAAGCTACAGGATTCACAATGACTACCAAGTGATTTTTATTCGCTTGCTTTTCATTTAGAGCAATTGTTCTGAAATCCTACCATACTCGTTCGACAAACTTTCTTCTATCATAAACTCAGTACCAATATTGGCTTCAGTGCTCTTAGACAAAGCAGCACATTACAGACATGCTGCAGCTCCAAAAAGAAATTCTTAATGAGAGAGTATTCAAAATTAACCTTTAAACGAATCAACTTCTGATTGCTAAGAACAGAAGTTTTTTTGAAAGCAGTAGAAAGCATTAAACAAATAGTTAATATTGAATCTGTAAATGATGTTCTAGATTCCTATGACTATTGTCGAATACATAGACAAATGTTTTAAAATTTTGAAAATGTGACTATACGTGCTGTTCTAATCTAAGAGCTGGTACACTGTGGAACACTCAAAATAGCCTGGGATTGGGACCAATAAATTGTGAAACTAGAGGCATCAGGTAGCAACTCCTCATACCCCGTTTTTCTTGAGCACGTCAAAGTCGCGTTTAATGGGCACATCTATACTAACAACACACAGTTACAACATCTGTTGCTGGTCAAATAAAGATGAGAGCTAAAATTTTGGAAAATTCACCAAAGATGAAGGGAATCACCACAATTGTTATACCAAATTCCCGCCTCTAATCGATAAGCGGTTAGTACCCCGCCCATAGAGGTTCAACTCAGTAAATCGGATTAATGGAAAATCACTCGATAGAATTTTAAAAGATTTTAAACATATTGAGATGCTGACCAATAAAATGCGTCCTCAAGAGATGGTAACATGCATCGAAAAACCGCGACAGTGGGTACCACATTTAAAAGCACCCATTATCGCGTCAATATAGGCAATAAACTAGACATAAAAATAGACCGAACTGCGTTTTCAGTTTTACCAACGAAGCCTTGGTTCGCAGGCTATGGGTATCTTTGCACAAGCAAACCACCAAAGACGTTACCGAAACACACCACTTCTTGCTAAAGAAATATCTGGGTAAGCCTGCGTGATCATATCAAACTTCTCTGTAGAAGATTTACCGAGTTTCACACAGAATTTTATCGCGTACCTCTTGCCGACTTGCACCACTCACAGAAACACGTCGCGCGAAAATGCCTGTCCTGACTCTCCAAGTGCTCGAAGACAACTGACCAACCGCTCGTTCGTTAGCTAGGAACGCCCTCTACCGAATCCAGTCGCGGCGGAAGAAAATCAATCCTATTACTTTCCGGACAAACCCTGTATATACTTATGTAAATAGGATGGAATTGTATAAATAAAATTATTTCCGTTTTCTAAAGAAGAAACATACATCAGCCATCTATTAATTTCGTTAATGGACGAATACTTCTGTTGACCACTGTTGCCTGTCGTGCGTGTATAACAGTTTTACATTTTGTTTTTGTTTTGATTTCGACAAAGTAAAAGTTTGGCCATAGCTATGCAAATTCAAGAATTGAGAACGCACAGCGCCCGTTATCTGATCGTCGGTGGCTCTCAAAGCACCTTCAACGGCCAAATCGAGCGGTCGATCATGATGCACTACCACTGGATCATCTTGATATTGTTTACTGTGGCCACCACCAAGGCTAGCAGTAGCTATGATCTAGCCGGATATGCTCGCACCGGTGGAGCCTTGGTGCGATTACCCTTTTTCGGTGGCGGTGTGGGTCAACTATTGCGCTATCTGCATCCCTTAGAGATGAGTGGCAATCAGGAGCGACGTTCTGAGCTACGCAGTGAGCTGGATGCCAACTATGTGACCTACAGGGGTAGCCAGCTATGGAAGTTGAATTTCAATAAAACACGACAAGATGATGATGAAAAGTCAACAGATGATGAGTTCAATGAAATGGTTGAACAATTTGGTAAGTGAGCGCGCAATTATAAATCAATTTAAGCCTATATTGGACTATTGGGCTAATGAACTCTTGACCCAGCAATGGCCAAGCCAGAGAAGAGAAATTGTCAAACTGTGAACCCAGCCCAAATGCCGGCAGCAATAAACTGATTCACTGCACAGTGGTTTAGGTCACGAGCAAAATAAAAAGTGTAAGAACTCGAAAATTTCAAAAATGAAACACAGTGATGGGCAGACAATGGACCGTTGCGCCCTCAGCGCTCGACCCTTTATTCTATTCAAAAAATTTTAGAATTAGAGTTTAGAACTTGACAATAAAAGTCGAAAAAGCCCACTGTGCTTTGTGGTTAATCTATGCATAAATTCAGAATAAATCAAGAAATTAGCAGCTAGACTAACCAAAAAACCAAAAGAGATCTTGACCTTCTGTCGCAGTTCATTCAGTTCTTCTGTTTTTGTCGGCCGTAATGCTGCTGCTGGTGCTGGTGATGCTGGTGCTGCTTTCCACGGCTCACGCCCAGCTGGTGCTCTGGCGTAGTGTTTCAATGCCGGGATTTCCCGGTGTACCGGCTCTTTGGACGCTCAACAGTAGCGAACTTTATGAAACCACCTTCGAGAGCCTCCAATGGCTCTCACCCACTGATTTACGACGCTTTGACTTTCTCTCACCGGGCTCCACATATCAAATCAATCGACGCTATCGCAACAATCTGTCGGTAAAGCGTTATTATGGCCATCAGCTGTGGAAGCTGCATGAGACTTGGCTGGGCGAGCCCAAACTGAAAGCCTTTTGGCGTCACTTTGGTATACATTTTGCACTCGTTTGAGAATTTTCTTTGAAAGAAGGCTTTCCATTTGCAGGCACGGAGGTGTGGAACATCAATCAGGATGGGATCGATATACTTATCGATCACAAGAATGTGGCCGCAGCTCGTCAATTTATGGAGAAGGCCGATTTCAGTTACAACATAATGATTGATGATATAGAGACGGCCATCGATGAGACCTACACGGAGTTACCCATGGATGCAACTGGCAGTGGCAACGAAACGCTGCCCTGGCTTAAGCGTGAGGGTATGCTAATGAGCTGGCGTCGCTATCATGACCAGAGCGATATACAGCAATTCTTGCAGAAAATGCTAGAAATTCATTCAGAGCAGGTGGAAATTGTACA
>JAEIFU010004442.1:0-14802 GCA_018904235.1 Lordiphosa stackelbergi | reverse complement strand
AACCATTGTTTGGCACTCAATTTTCAAAATTTTGTCAATTTAATTTCTATATAATCTTGCACTTGGGTGCAAAGTTTTTAGTTCAATTCTCAAAATTATCACAACAGGGTCGAGTTTATCTCTTTAGTTTTTAAACTAATTTTGATTTTCATTATAAATCGAACTTCCACAATGTCGGTAAGTAAAAAATAAGCTAAGGATGTTTTTTTATAAAACATTTTTTTATGGTTTTAATTTTTGTTTTCAATATTTTAGAGATATTCCCATCTCGATCTCTACTAGCTTAGCGAGCATCAGTGAGAAATCAGCAATCCGCCTGATGGACTTTATTCCGAGTATGGATAAGAAAATGGAGAATGATTCGAGTTATGACGAAGTACGATTGCAGCCCAACAACCATCCTATATCAAAATAGAATGAGCACGCGTGGGCAGCGGTTGAGGTTCTGTCATATAAAAGATATGTTGGAATTTTGCGTGCAGAGCGAGAGCGGTCAAATTTTATATTTAAATCATCATAGGGGTACGATTCTGAGTTCAAGTGTACCTTCAAATTTGTTAAGTCATTTGAAATTAATTTTCTATCCGACAATCGCGGTCTCTCCCGCTTAGCAGCTAATTTCACACTCCATGTGTGCTAAGTACCATCAACAAGCAATGGATTGATATAATCCACTTTCACCACATTAAACATTTTTAGTTTGGCTTGATCGTTTAGATTTACGTGTGGTTTTTTTCATGTTATATTCAACATGCTTCTTTTATATTCAATATTATTAATTTCTTCAGTTCTTCAGTTCATCAAGACTTTATTATAGTCTTCGGCAAACCCAAGTAAAAATTTCAAGGGAAGAGAGAAATTAAACATTTTACTTGATGATAGTAGTAGTTCATCCTCTTTCTCGAGAAACCAGCTTCCATTTCTAAGCATTTCACTCTCAAGCTTATTTAAGGAAAGACAAATTTTCAAAGTTGATGTAGTACCCACGAATGGTGTGCGATCAATTTCAATTCCGTGTATCTCATATCGAATTTCATCAAACAGATGTGCTACGCAATTGTTTTTCAGTTTACCCCCATTAGCGGCTGTATTGTCAGATGAGCTAATCGATCCATCAACATTGATGAAACTTTCATGGGGTAAGACATTTAAATCTTGGTTTTGGATGCTTATTCGTACTTCATCGTTGGGATTAAATGATTGCAGATAAGATGAGTAGGTGTGGTACTCTCTTTTGCTTATACTCTCATCCGACTGAGGTTTCTCACGAACATTTAATATGTTGCTCACGGTTCAGATTCAAAGATTTCAAAATCAATTTATTTGCCGTTGTAAGAGCTTTCAATACTGATCTTCCTTCTCGGTCCGTTCTATAACCGAAAGTTAATGGTATATCTTTACCACGGCTGAAGGATATGCGATGGCATGTGATTCACATATGAACCGTTTATAATGTTGCACTGCAAGCGAATCGCATTCACCTTGAGAATATTTACAGGCAGATATGAGATGTGATCAACAGCCGGTTCGAGTATTCTTCGCTTAAATACAGACAATGAACCAATTGAACGCGCCTTATCAAAGTATATTGGAAGTGTCTTACTGGATACCAACACTTGTAGCGTGTTGTTATTGCTATTGATTTCCAGATCAGACTCTACACCAGCTGCAGATAATTTTTCAAAAATAACATTCGTAATACCACTGAGTTCATTGGATCCCACAGGTATCTCAATAATATGTTCACCGATATGAAATAGACTATTAAAAAAATCTGCATTTGGAATTGCATTGTACATATGAAATTCAACAAGACAACACTTGTATTCCCCTTAAATTGAATGGGAGGAAGGTAGTTAGCCGTTAATGTTGAGCTGTTTCCAGTTAGAGTTTTCTGTAACGACCTCTTTACGTGGCACAGATGTAGCTCGACGCTGCCAGGGCTGTCACAGATATTATTTGTGTCTGGGACTCTTGGTTCCAGTACTTGCTGAAATCGTTTACCCGCCCAAATAAATACAAATCGAGTGGTTCTGGTGTGTTTTGTGTAGTTTATTGATTTTCTTATCGGAGGGGATTTCTTTGCCGGATGCAGTGATAAACCGTGGCTAGGGCCGATGTGGTTTGTACTACTTCTGTTCCTGTGGGAGTCAACCCAGCGCCTGGCGGTCGTCCTAAGCGGTGCTCTGTTAGGACGCGCCGGCTGGAGCGGCCAAGCGACGGTGCTATTCAACCGATTGAAAATCGCACACCCGGAGCCGACCAAAGCCGATTGAAAATCGCACTGTTGGTCCCTTTGACTGGGGATTACTGCATCTGAAACGAGAAGAAGAAAAAAGGAGACCAATTGGACTGTCACCAAAGAGACTGCCAAAGGGCTTTGGCACAAAAATTTTTGTGAGTTTTTTTTATATGGAGTTTTTTGTTTGGGCAAGTCTTTGGTGGAAGTGTATACTACGCTTTAACTAAGACCTTCACTCAGCGAGTGCCGCGCACTGAGTGCCTCACTGCACGCTGATGCGCGTCTTTTATAGGCCGCTGGTGCAGTCGCCGGCGGCAGCGAACTCCGCTGATCGTGGCAGAGCGCGCGATATCGATAGCGCTATTGGCTACCTATCAATTGATGTCGCTCGCACTGTGTGTTTGAAAGTGCGAGCGTGATTTGAATTTTATTGTTTTGAACCTGGGTGGCTGCGCACACAATTCAAGTGTGCGCGGGTTTTTATACCCGTTACTCGTAGAGTAAAAAGGGTATACTAAAGTCGTGCAAATGTATGTAACAGGCAGAAGGAATCATTTCCGACCATATAAAGTATATATATTCTTGATCAGCATCAACAGCCGAGTCGATTGAGCCTTGTCCGTCTCGTCCGTCCGTCCGTCCGTCCGTCCGTCCGTCCGTCCGTCTGTATGAACACCTAGATCTCAGAGATGGTAAGATATAGAGGTTTGACATGTATGGGACAAATGCTTCTTTTATCTGCACGCAGATCAAGTTTGTTTCAAATTTGGGCCACGCCCCCTCCCGCCCCCGCAATTTGGAAAAAACGTTATATCTCCTACAGTTTTAAAGATTGAGGATTCGTACCTTCTAAAGATAGTTAGTAACTAGCAAAATTAATCGATTTGCCGAAGAAATGATAAAGATCGGATGAATGGTTCTCAAGTTATAAGCAAAAAAGTGAACCAAGCCCTCCCCGCTAACACCCTAAAAAAAATGTTGCATACTTTTTGGATGGTCACACTAAGGAACGCGGGAACACTGTTAAACATGTTTTTTCATGAGTAACGGGTATATCGAAGTCGGTTAGAGCCGACTTTAACTTACGCTCTCGTTAAAATTAATTTTATTAAACCTAGATGGTGGGGTGGCGCTTTATGCGCAGGCTGAAATTATTTATTTAGTGAGCGCTTATGTGCAGGTATTCATGTGTGTGTGTTTTAGCTTAGGTCTAATGAGTATATGTATCTTAAGGGAGGAAACCAGTTTAGATGATTCGAAAAATCGATTTTTATACTCTGTACCGAAGGTACATAGAGTATATAAAGTTTGTGCAAAAGTATGTAATATGAAGAAGGAATCATTTGCGACCCTATAAAGTATATATATTCTTGATCAGCATCAACAGCCGAGTCGATATAGCCATGTCCGTCTGTTCGTCCGTCTGAACAAACAGATCTCAGAAATGGTAAGAGATAGATGTTTGATAAGTATGGGACAAATGCTTCTTATAGTTGCAGGCAGATCAAGTTTATTTTCAATTTTTGCCACGCCCCCTCCCCCCCGCGATTCGGAAAAAACGTTATATCTTTCACAGTTTTGTAGATAGATGATTTTTACCTTCCAGAGATAGTTAGTGATTAGAAATATGTATCGATTTGCCAAAGAAATGATAAAGATCGGATGAGCGGTTCTCAAATTATGAGCAAAAACAACAAACCACCAGCCTCTAACTCCACCACTTCCGGCGGAAATGGCATCCAAAAATTTTAAAGTGCAGTTCAAAATAGGAATAAACTACCTTCCAAGTTTAAACGAATTCTCATTATTCTTTATTAGTAATAAAAGTCACAAAAAAATCGAATTTCGGCCTCCTAAACTGGTTTAATGCTTTAATGCTAGGGGATATATATTGAAATATGGATCTTAAATACTACATAGGAGGATTAATGTGTGTGTGAGAGCTTCGTGCTTTACCTTAAGTCTAGGGAATATAAGGGTGATCCATCTATTGTTTGGAATTTGAACTATTTATAATTTGACTTTAACAACGTCGAATGTCATTCGGAATCACAACAATAGAAAATTCAATTGGTCCAGCAGCTAGAGCCGATTGACCATCCGAATCGTCTACATTTCACAAGCTCATTTCCACCTCGGTGGTTATGTTCATAAGCAAAATTGTCGCATCTGGGGCACAAAAAATTCGCATATCGTCGTCGAAAATCCAATTCACGTGTCACTGTTTGGTGCGGATTTTGGTCACTAAATGGGTGAAACACCTAGATCTCAGAGATGGTAAGAGATAGAGGTTTGACATGTTGGGACAAATGCTTCTTTTATCTACGCGATCAAGTTTTTCAAAATTTTGGCCACCCTCCGCCCCCACAATTTGGGAAAAAAGTTATATCTACAATTTTGATTTCTAGGATTAATTAGAAGAAGGAGTCAATTTCCGTGATAAAGTCGGTGAACGGTGAACCAAGCCCTCCCCGCTACCACCTAAAGTTGCATACTTTTTGGATGGTCCCGTCAATGTTTTTTAAAGGTGATTGGTTCTTCGAGGTTGACTTAGTAATGTTAAGCGGAAGACTTGGGCGATATTTGGTTTCAACAAGACGGCGCTACGTGCCACACAGCACACGCCCAGAGTGGGCCTCAATCGATTGAAATTTCTAGTTAGTTGATTAGTCAATTAAAATTTTAGTTGATAAAATTCAACTTGATTAAATTAACCCTTAACTCAACTTGACTAAAATCAACTTGATTAAATTTAACTCTAACTCAACTTGATAAAATCAACTTGATTAAATTTAACTAAAGTTAAATTTAGTTGATTGAATTCAACTAAGTTGAAAGTTTCAATCAAAGTTACATTTCAAACTATTGTTTTATTTACAAATCAATGTACATTTTGATTTATCCAGTAATTATGGAAACCAATAATTCAAAAAAACCTCTGTGCTATTTTTGATGGGCATTTTTCCAAAGAGATGAGTCGTTATCGACGGACGCAGAGTCGGTTGGATTATGTACACGATGCCAAATGCAGATAAGGGGACATCAATAATGATAATGATTTAACGTTTTTCATTCTTACTATTTTTTTTAGCCTTTTTGCCATTCCTTTCGCCATACACAAAGTCGTCAGTCACATTAAATAGGTTTAAATTACTCACCTACCACAAAGTCTGTAACTTTTATCGTGTTACGGAGTGTACTTAACTAAAAATCATATACTAGTAAAATCTACTTTGCAATAGTTGAATTTAGTCAAGTTGAATATTCAATCAAGTTGATTTTAGTCAAGTTGGGTGGATCGAATGGGATACTGCCAAGTCAGTCGTAGATGTTATTTGACCGAAATTGTTTTTCATAAATAAATGACATGAACCAACCTATCCAATAAATGTTCATCCTTTGCAAACCGGTTCTGAACCAAACCGGTTTTGAACCGAACCGAACCGCTTTTTTGCGCTTATGAACCGAACCGTAAACCGAACCGGTGTGTTAATAAAAATGCTGAACCGAACCAAAAACCGAAAAATAGAATGGTTCGGTTCGGTTCATTTCAACTAGATATTGAGTTACCAATTGATTAACCATACTGAGCCAAATCGCAGCGCATTATTTGGTAGAAAGCAAGTGCGTGCCCAACTGATCACGAAAAATATGGTAAAGATATATTTCGGACCAATCAAACTCTGTAAAATCAAACTATAACATACTCACTACCCCCAAAGTATGTAAATATCATATCATAATTGTTTGTTTTCTTTATAAATCGTCCGATCGATCCATATCATCCAATCTTAACCACTTCTTTGTCAAATGGATAAATAATCTTAATTACTACATATCTTTAGAAGGTAACTGTGGAAGATATGACGTTTTTTCTAAAAAAGGGAGAGAGGGGGCGTGACAAAAATTTAGAATAAACTTAATCTGTCAGCAAGTATTAGAAATACATATATGCCCCATACGAGTCAAACCTCTATCTCTTAGCTTCTCTGAGATATCTTCGTTCATTTGGACAGACTGACGGACATGGCTATATAGACTCGGCTGTCGACGCTGATCAAGAATATATACAATTTAAAGGGTCGGAAATTCCTTCTCCGATACATACTTTTGCACAAAATTACAGAATATAGAGAGGATAAATACGTGGAAAAGCAAGAGTTGTAGAACACCAAATTTCATAGGACCCAAAATTGGAGCAGGCCAAGTCTAGATTTTGTTACCTCTACCAGGAATCAAACCTGCTATAAGAAGAAGGAAAAAAGCTAGCTAAATCTCATTTAATGTTAATATACAAGAATGTCTATATCGTTAATGAAAACATAACGGATAATTCTTCGAACCCGATAAGTAAGGACGAGTTTAAAATATAAGGAATAATTTCCATCATAAAGTAAAATATCGTTTTTTAACTGCGTTGAAGCGTTTGATGGCGAAAAGCGTTTACCTAAAGATAAATATTGGAATATTTATCAGGAAAATCAACTTAAGCATTTCCATCCACACAAGTGTCAGTAGAACGAGCATTTTCCACACTGAAACTTGATTTATCATACTTAAGAGTCAATATCGATGAAACTTTACTATAAGAAATATTATTACTAAATTTAACCTAATACTTTATCATATTGAACTTAATTTTAGTTCTTTAAACTCTATATATCTGCTTTTGTTTTGAAATGCAATCATTCGAATGGAAATATCTTCATTTAATAACACAGTCTTAAAGATATCGTTATGTAATCAAAGCAGATTTTGAGTTTAATAAAAATGAAATGTTTATTATATAATAACTAAACATCTGACTAAACAACCTAAACCTAACCTAAAAAATCTGACTAATAAATACATTCATTTAGTTTTTTAAATGAATACATCGCAAACCGAACCGAACCGAACCGAAACCGCGGTTCAGCAAGCCCCAAAAACCATGTAATGAACCGAACCGGCGGTTCAAAAACTGTGTGAACCACTGAACCGAACCAGTCCTTATTTCCGAGCGGTTTGCATCCCTGAAAAAAAAAACACATCCTTTATTTTTTTTTTTTTTTTTTATTATATTTTTTTTTTTTAAAAAAAAAAAAAATATTTACAAAAAAAAAAAAATATTTTACACCCACAAGGGGGTTGATAATGTTTTTATCTCCCACACAAAAAAAAAAAAAACCCCCAAAAACAAAAAAAATACCCAATTTTTTTTTCCCCCCCCACAAAAAAAAAAAAATGAAAACGTTAAAAACCCATTCCCTTTACAGGAGACACAAGTTTTTTGAAAAATTCATATTTCGGTTGATGCGACGACTTTGAGTTCAAGTACAGGGTTGCCCATATTCGACGGACCCATCTGGCAACGCCATAACTTTTGACAGAGATGTCAGATCGCTTAATGACATTCCGCGTTTGAAGCGTCAGTCCAAGCAGATTTTTACCATGGAACAATACACGCCACGCGAGCGCTCTGAAATAGTTGAAATTTACATTCAACAGAACAAGTCAATTGTGAAAACTCAACGTGCTTTTAAAAAATTAAAAAATGTGAAAAGTGCGCCTTCTAAGAACACCATTAAGCGTTTATACGAAAAATTTTCGACTGGTGAGGCTCTTTCTAATCCGAAGAGGCCAAATAAAAGTCGACCAAGGCGATCGGCCGAGAATATCGCTGCCGTACGAGCCAGTGTTGAGAGGTCCCCAAGAACATCCCAAAAACGCCGTTCTCAGCAGTTGGGCATGGCTCGGTCCACTTTACAACGGATTATTCGCGTTGATTTGCATTTGTACCCGTACAAAATTCAATTGACGCAAAGATTGTTGCCTGCGGACAAGCCTCGTCGGTTGGAATGGGCCCAAAGAGTCATCGAAATGGCCGAAGATGACGTGCAATTTTGGAACAAAATTATCAAGTCCGATGAAGCCCATTTCTCATTGAATGGGACCGTAAATAAGCAAAATTGCCGTATTTACGCCACTGAAAATCCTCAGGAGATTCAAGAAGTGCCTCTTCATGACGAAAAAGTCACAGTTTGGTGCGGCGTTAGTGCGAAAACGGTCATTGGGCCGTTTTTCTTCCAAAATGAAAATGGCCATGCTGTTACCATCAACCAGGAGCGTTATCGCGACATGATGACCAATTTTGTGATGCCAATTATTCGTCGAAAGCGTATGAGGCAGTTCTGGTTTCAACAAGACGGCGCTCCACCGCACACAAGTCGCATAACAATCGATTTTCTGAAGAAATTGTTTCCGGGCCGTTTGATGTCGAAAAGTGGTGATTTGGACTGGCCACCGCGTTCGCCCGATTTGACGCCGCCTGACTTCTTCTTGTGGGGATATTTGAAGTCAAAGGTTTACGTTAACAAGCCAAGGACCGTAGAAAAAAAAATTGATGTAAACAAATCACCTTGGAACAAATTAAATGATTAAGATTGCCAACCGCCAAATATTTTATTTTTTTCTTTGATTTTTAAAAAAAAAAAAAAACGAGAGAAGTTAAAGTGGAACCGACTTGATATACCGTTACTCATGAAAAAACATGTTTAACAGTGTTCCGCGTACCTTAGGTGACCAACAAAAGTAGCAACATTAGGGTGCCTTTTTGCTCATAACTGAGAACCGTTCATCCGATCTTTATCATTTCATTTTGCTAATTACTAACTATCTCTAGAAGGTACGAATCCTCTATCTTAAAACTGTGGAGATATAACATTTTTCCAAATTGCGGGGGCGGGAGGGGGCGTGGCCAAAATTTGAAACAAACTTGACGCGTGCAGATAAAAGAAGCATTTGTCCCATACATGTCAAACCTCTATCTCTTACCATCTCTGAGATCTAGGTGTTCATACAGACAGACGGACGGACGGACGGACGGACGACGGCGACAGACGGACATGGCTAAATCGACTCGGCTGTTGATGCTGATCAAGAATATATATACTTTATATGGTCGGAAATGATTCCTTCTGCCTGTTACATACATTTGCACGACTTTAGTATACCCTTTTTACTCTACGAGTAACGGGTATAAAAATGGGTCCGTCGAGTATGGGCAACCCTGTAGATATTTTCCCTCCATCTCCCACCCTCTTACCACCCCAGCCCACCACACCCCACCCGATTCCCGCCCACTTCTCTCCCACTTCCCATCCACTTAGCACAGACATCCCACCCACTTCCCATCCACATACCACACACTTAGCAACCACATCCCATGCACTTCCCACCGACTTTCAAAACAACTTTCCACGCCCAGCCCAACCACACCCCACCCACATACCACCCACTTCCCATTGGACATTTCACCCAGTTCCAACCCACATGCCTCCCTCATCCCATCCACATCCCTCCCACTTCCCGCCACATCCCACCCACTTCACATCCACTTAGCACTGACATCCCACCCACTTCACATCCACATTCCACCCACTTAGCAACCACATCCCATGCACTTCCCACCGACGTTCAAAACAACTTTCCACGCCCAGCCCAACCACACCCCACCTACATAACACCCACTTCCGAGTGGACATCTCGGCGGTATTTCCAACATCGGAAAATGAAAACACAATTGAAAATTCATGATTGACTTGAAACTTGGTTTGTAAGCAAAGTACGCGAAATAATTCGACACGTGTTTTTCCGATTTTATAAATTCGGGCCGCGATTAAAATGGCCGGAAAATTCGGCGTGCAAAAAATTATTTTTCATCCGATTGGCTTCAAACTCGGTTTGTAAGGAGAGAATACGAATAAGTTTGAAATGTGATTTTTCGACCTTGGAAAATTTGACCCAACGGTCGGAAAATTCCCAGAAAATTCTGCATGACAAAAAAAAACTATTTTTCATCCGATTAGCTTGAAAATCGGTTGGTAAGAACAGAATACGAAATAATTTGAAATGTCATTTTTCAATGTCAGAAATTTTGACCTGACGGACGAAATATTCCTGGAAAATTCTGCATGAAAATAAATATTTTTTATCTGATTGGCTTGAAACACGGTTTGTAGGGTCAAAATGAGAATTCATTTGTGTTTTCATTTTCCGATGTTGGAAATACCGCCGGGATGCCCACTGGGAAGTGGTTGGGAACAGGATGGGATGTGGGTGGGATGTGAGTGGGATAAGGGTGGTGAAATTTTTTGGAAATGGGTGGAAAGTGGGTGGTAAGTGGTGTGAAGTTGGTCGAATGTTGCGAGAAGTGGGAGAGATGTGGGTGGGATGTGGGAGGGATTTGGGTGGGATGTGGGTGGTATGTAGATGGGAAGTGGGCGGGAAGTGGGAGGGATGTGGGTGAGATGTTGGCTGATATGGGTACTATACTGTTGAAGGCGCAGCGAAGTGCGACGGGTTATACGCTAGTCTCTATAAATATAAACGAGAGTGTCCTGATTCTCTGACTGATTGGCAATCATCGCACAGCCGAAACGGTAAGAGATAGAAAGCTGAAATTTTGACACGACTTCCACCCGGAAAAGTCGGAAAAGTGATTTCCGAAGTGGGAAAATTCGACCAGAACTTCGGAAAATTCCCTGAAAATTCTTCATGAAAATACTATTTTTCATTCGATTGCCTTAAAACCCGGTTTGTTATGATAGACTACGAAATAGTTTGAAATGTGATTTTCTGAAGTTTGAAAATTTGATCTGACGGTCGGAAAATTCCCGGAAAATTCTACATGCAAAATAACTATTTTTTAACCGATTGGCTTGAAACTCGGTTTGTAAGGACAGAGTACGAAATAATTAAAAATGTGATTTTTCAATGTCGGAAAATCCGCCCCAGGCGTGAAAATGCCTGGAAAATTCAACATGCAAATTAACTATTGTTCATCCGATAGACTTGAAACTCGGTTTGTACGGTCAAAATGTAAATTCATTTGTGATTTAATTTTCCATTGTCGGAAATAACGCCGGGATGCCCACTGCGTAGTGAATGGGATGTGGGATGTGGGCGGTATGGTGGCGGAAAGTGGGTGGAAAGTGAGTGGGAGCTGGGTGGAATTGGATGTAGAGTGGATGGGAGGGATGGGGGTGGGAGTTGGAGGGAAAACCCATCAGCAAAAAGCATACTGTTGAAGGCGCAAAGAAGCTCGTCGGGTTATTTGCTAGTCTCTATAAATATAAAAGAGAGTGTCCTGACTGACTGACTGACTAACTGATTGGCAATCATCGCACAGCCTAAACGGTAAGAGATAGAAAGCTGAAGTTTGGACAGGAGTTTCTGTTAGTGGTGAAAGTGCGTACTAAGACGGGGTTTTGGAAAATTCTACCCGGAAAAGTCGGAAAAGCGTCGGAAAAGTTTGTATGGGAAAAATGTTATTTTTCATCCGATTGACAATTTTTTTTTTTTGTATAAAAAGCGGAAATAATTATACAAAACGTTTCTTTATGTTTTAAAATTTCGGCGGGAAGGTATAGTGGCCGGAAAAAAAAAAAAAAAAAAGAAAAAAATGACCCAACGGTCGGAAAATTCCCGGAAAATTTCTGCATGAACAAAACTATTTTTCATCCGATTGGCTTGAAACTCGGTTTGTAAGGACAGAATACGAAATAGTTTGAAATGTGATTTTCCGATTGTGGAAAATCCACCCACGAGGAAAATGGCCGGAAAATTCTATACCAAAAAACTATTAAAAAACTTTTCATCCGATTGCACAGTGGCCGGAATGTCCAAAATTTTGGCATAAACTAGACCGCCCCAGTTAGAGGGCTGAAACTTGGAACATTTAATAGTAATGGCATAAATAAGAAACGAGCAAAATTTTGGACCGGTCCGACCACGCCCACTAGTACCGCCCATACAACTCTGTTCCTATGAGCGCACAGATCTCAGAGATGGTAAGAGATAGAGTTTTGACATGTAGGGGACATAATCTTCTTATACTCACAGGCTGATTAAATTTACTTTCAATTTTTGCCACGCCCCCTCCCGCCCTCGCAATTTTGAAAAAACGTCATATCTCCCACAATTTTGAAGATATATGGTTCGAACCTTTTAGACATATTTAGTAATCAACATTACTTATCAATCTGCCAAAGGAATGGTAAAGATCGGACAATCGGTAGTAAAGTTATAAGAAAAAGAAATTTCAATGTCGCAGCGCTGCAGCTCCGTTGCGTTCTGGTGTTGCTGCAGCAGCAAAATTCACTCTAGGCATTCTCCGTCGCAGGTACAGAGTATCTTAAAGTCGGGATTGGTCGATTTTCTTAATATTTTTTTTTGCAAATTAAGCCAAAAATAATAAAATACACTGTTCCCGTCTGCAACAATATCAAATATTTCGAAAACGAGCAAAAACGAGCAAAATGTATTAATTACACCAAGTCATATACATTTTAATGGCCACAATTGCATCTTTAGTTGCGAGTTGGGAGCTGCCCACTTTTACTCCACAGTACACGTGACATTTAGTTTAGATTCGCCTAAAAAATACCACAGCAACCTCACATAAAAACAAAGGCACAACATAAAAAAGCACCCAATTTCTTTATTTTCTTGTAATTTACATGCCTTTTGCAACATTTTGGCATTTCAAAACATTAATTGCTCTATACATTTCTAGCTGTTTTTAATTTTGAAAGAACAGGTCGTGCCGTGGCACCGGAGCAATACAAATTTTGGTTGAAAAAAAATTATTTTCAGGGCCGTGCCAAAATTCCAGGGATGCACAAAAAATGTTTTGAACCAGCAATTAGAGTTCATGGTTCTATACTCTTTCAGAGGAATTAAGCTTTTTTCCAATATTCCAGCATTTACTTTTTGAGTTTATGACAAAATTTCTGGCAAAATTTTTACGATTGGCTTGAAACCGGCCAGAATACGAAATGTTTAAATGTGATTTTCCGATTGGCTTCAAAATCGGTTTGTAAGGATAGAATACGAATTAGTTTGAAATGAAATTTTTCGATGTTGGAAAATTTGACCTGACGGTCGGAAAATTCCCGGAAAATTCTGCATGAAAAAAACTATTTTTCATCCGATTTGTTTCAAACTTGGTTTAAAAGGAAAGTGGGTGAAATAAATTGAGATTTGATTCCGAAATAGAAAAATATGACCTGACGGTCGAAAAATTCCCTGAAATTCGGCATGAAAATAAACTATTTTTCATCTGATTGGCTTGAAACTCGGTTTGCACTGACAGAATTCGAAATAAATTGAAATGTGATTTTCTGATGTTGGAAAATTTGACCTGACGGTCGGAAAATTGCCGGAAAATTCAGCATGAAAAAAAAATATTTTTCATCCGATTGGCTTGAAACTCTGTTTGTAAGGACAGAATACGAAATAATTAAAAATGTGATTTTTTAAATGTCGGAAAATCCACCCCCAGGATTTTAACGCCTAAAAAATTCTACGTGCAAAATAACAATTTTTCATCCGATAGACTTGAAACTCGGTTTGTACGGACGTAATTCGATATAATTTGAAATGTGATTTTGCCATGTCGGAAAATCCGCCTAGGCGTGAAAATGTCAACATGCAAAATATTTATTTTTCATCCGATTGGCTTGAAACTCGGTTTGTAGGGATAGAATACGAAATATGGAAAGGAATGTGGGTGGGATGTGGGTGGTATGCAGTTGTGAAGTGGGTGGGATGTGGGCGGGAAGTAGGTGGGATGCAGGTGGGATGTGGGCGGGAAGTGAGCGGTATGTAGGCGGAAAGTTGGTGGAAAGTGAGTGGGAACTGGGGGAATTGGGTGTGAAGTGGGTGGGATGTGGGTGGACTGTAGGTGGAATGTGGATGGGATGTGGGTAGGAAGTGGGAGGGATGTGGATGGGATGTGGGCGGGAAGTGGGAGGGATGTGGGCGGGAAGTGGGAGTCAAGGGAAGTGGGAGGGATGTGGGCGGGATGGTGGCGGAAAGTGAGTGGGAACTGGGTGGAATGGGATGAAGAGTGGATGGGAGGGATGGGGGTGGAAGTTGGATGGAAAATCCATCAGCAAAAAGCATACTGTTAAAGGCGCAGCGAAGCGCGTCGGGTTATTTGCTAGTCTATATATATTCAACCTAACTAATTGACTCACTGGTGTCTGCTGAGCAGCCTTAAACATAAAAGATCGGAAGATGAGAATTTTAGAGTAGTTTTATCTCATGCTGAAAGTGAGTGTTAAGAACGGATTTTGGAAAATTGTGTCGGGAAATGTGGGAAATTCGCTGAAAACTGTGGTATAAAACTTTTTTGTTTTCTATCCGATCAAGTTCAAACTCATTTTCAAAGATCCATATGGAAATTCAACAATAACTGTGTTCCAATTTCCAGGAAAATCCCACCTGAAAAAATCGCAAAAGTTTGTATGGTATACATTTTTTTTCATCCGATTGTCTTAAAACTTGGCTTGCTAGCGTAGTACGCAAAATATTCGACAAGTGTTTTTCCAATTTCGGAAAACCCGCCCACGTGGAAAATGGCCGCAAAATACCAGCGGGATGCGCACTGGGAAGTGGGAGAATAGTGGGCGGGATGTGGTTGGTAAGTGGGTGGGATGTGGGCGGAAAGTGGATGGGTTGTGGGTGGGCAGTGGAAAGGATGTGGGTGGGATGTGGAAGGGATGTGGGCGGGAAGT
>JAEIFU010004441.1:0-14803 GCA_018904235.1 Lordiphosa stackelbergi | reverse complement strand
CAGTTGATGGTGGGGAAAAGCTTTATAGAGCGTGGCCAGCACTGCGGAGCCATAAGCGGCGGTTATTCTATTTGTGTGAAAAGTGTTTCACACAATTGATTGATCCCCAAATCAGTGGTCGGTGGGTTCTCTCAGAGTAGGGTGGGTTTAAGTTGCTAAATAGACTTTTGAAAATTCTTTGTCATTCTTTCAATTCACTTAAATTAGTGGCTCGCTAGCACAAAAGCGACAGATGGAACACTGACTGAAACCAAATGAACGAAAACTTAAGGCTATGTTAATCCGGGCTGCCGGGCAAGCCTCATAAAAATCGATGGGAGTTTACTCCTTATTTTAAACCTACGAAACTTTTTGGGTACACGGAGCGGGCTCAGAAGGTTGCTGAACCCCTAGGTTCGGCTTCAAATTTATAATATCTCTCAATTTTAAGTGTTGTTAAGCGATAGTCCGCATTGAGATTCTTATTGTCCACACAGGAAATCACAGTGGTTAAGAGAGAGAGACGGACATATTCCTAAATACACTCAGAGAGCGTAAGTGAGTGCAATCGTCTGGGCAACCGTTGAGTCTATCAATAATGTGACTGTATCTCTCTTTAACACACAGTGAAGCATGACTTCGTCGAGTATCTTCGTGCCCCAGAGGCTATGGCTGTGGAACTCTGGGTATATATTCTAAATTTATGTTTGTTCATAACTTTTAAAATAAGACACAGAAACTCCATAAAGAAGAATGGTCGACTGTACAGCTGTTTCAAGAACCTCCCGGTTTTATCATCAGCAGGCTTTGCCTATCTTCTGTAAGTCGGCAGAGGCACAGAAGATTTAAAATAGAAACACAAATTTTCACGGAGACATTAGTCAGTTGTTCGCTGTCATTTTGACTCTGCTTTATTTTTTACTACTCTAACCACCTTGTTTAGCTGGCACAATTATTTTGAACTGTTTACAAGTAACTTAGAAGTAAACATAACTCAAAATAGAGAGAAGCTTAAAATTGAGTTTCTATATTAAATGTTCTTTGCCTGCATTGCTATGCCTGTTTGGGAATTCCAAAGGCAGCACAAGTGCACAAACTGACAACAAAAGAAAACTCCAAATTGACAGAAAACTTTGTGTATGTGTGTGCGCACCCATTTCGGTCATGCTGTATTAGATCAGAATATTCACTCTCCTCAGTAAACATAAGTTCCAGCAACCTCTCATTATTACTGACTTTATCGCTGAGCAGATCAAGTGCGCTGGACTGATACTTAATCTGCAGTAACAGCTAATACAACAAATGCGACCATTTTAAGTTCTTTAAAATAATAGTTTTTCAAAAACTTTAAAGTTTAAAGATTGCGTTTCATCTTCATCAGTGAATAAACATGGGTAAGAATTATTAATTCTTTTATTAATAATTCCTAAAGCTTTGCATCCTTTTTATACCAGAATGCGAGGCTTAAAAATATTGGAAAATGGCAAACTTGACACTTTTTTGGAGCCAACATCTTTTCCCCTTTTTTTTTGCACCGGCTCAGGTTCGGGAAGAAAAAACTGTTCTGCTCTGCAGGCTCGGTTGGGACTTCCTAAAAATACTGGAGTTTTCGACCGAAAGGGTTCAACTCCAAGCCAGAGCTCATTGTCAGAGCGAGTACTGAGCAATCAAAAATTCGCTATGACAATTAGCATGGACCTGCTATGGCAGCTATAAGAAATAGTCATCCGATTTTGAACAAAATTTGCAAATAATATTAATAATCGCTGTGTTTTGAGACGTTAACATTAAACACAAAAAAGTTTTTCTCACTAAGACCCATTTTGCGACAGATAGTTCCTAAGACAGCTGTAAAATATAGTCACTCCATCTGATCGGTCCCGACAAATTAACAGCGTGCAGTAAAATCAAAACTCTGTGCAAAGTTTCTGTTCGATAGTTTTACAAGATAAGATAAGAATTTTATTCTTATTTGTATGTAAGGTATTATAAATATTTGTATCACAAATTGATCAATACGAACAAAGTTTTGTTTTTGTATAAATACCGAGCTGGTTTTAAAACCGTCAGTCGGCAGTTTGTCCACCCAAAGTGCTGCCTCGGACTTCTACACCTGGCTGCCCGGCTCGTCGCCGAATACCAGATCGTTCATCCTTATCAACACAGTAGGCTGGACTCACTTTACAATTCGGAGCTAACGTTGCGGGCCAGCAGCCCGAAATTTTGGCCAAAAAAAAAATTTTTGGTTTGGGAAACTGGATAAAACGAAGGTCGGCAATGATTTTGAATACATATAGCTATTTTCTGGCAAAAATTTGGAACCGTTTTACAGAATAGTTTTTGAATGCCAGCCGTTCAAAGTTGATTTTTCTTAAAATTCCTGCAAAAAAAAAAAAAAAAAAAGTCAAAGTTGTAAAAGCAACAGCTTCCGCAATTTGATTTCTTATTTTCGACTTCGCACTAGATTGCCATAAAAAATTATTAAGAAGATTCCATTCGAAAGCGTTTACATAAAAAATTGAAAAAATCTAAAATTTTGTGCCTTTTTTTTACATTTGGCCTTTTTGTGTTAACAGTACCCAAAGGTACCTCTCTTAATTTGCCTGCAATATTGCTTATTATTTTCTTTGAATAATGTACAATAGCTGTAGGTATGCGCTTTTGCGCGGTTTGGCTTTGAATTTTTAAATTATCGCATTTAAAACTATATTCCCATTTGAAATCAAGAATGTTCTGTTAAAAAGTCAGCCTAGAAGTATGCTTTTTTTCTCAACTTCGGAAAAAAACACATGGACTCTAAGGTAAACTATTTTTATACTAAGCCAATTTGAATGTGTTAAAATGTGTAGCATACTCTTAGAAGCACTGGAGGTAAATTGTAATGTGTTAAAAAATTTAGATTTTTAATTAATAAAATTTTTATTTTTATTTTGTTTTTTTCAAGTATTGAATCTTAAGAGGAGGTAAAATAGGTGGAAAAATCGGTGAGGGTAGTCAGATTGACTAAAAGTTCTCGACAGGGTGGGCAGTCAAGTTCAAAAACTGCTTGTTTCAATATCTCATAAACCATTGGACATATCAAGATATATTAATTTTTTTTAGTTATCTGGTACTTATATATACTTCGATGCAGGAATTGGGTTAAATCCAATTACTTGTGTTTTTTCTATAATTAAAAAACGAAAAGTTGAAATATTTTTTCGACTTTGATTTAGATTATCTATATCGTATAAATTTTTTTTGTTGCTTTAAAAATTATGTGCGTTAAGTTCAATCTTTTAAGATCATTTCGTCGAAAATTTTAGCTTCCTAGCTAGGCTGGTGTAAAAATGCCAGAGTTTTGGCCAAAAAATGAGAATCCTGGCCCACAGTGCGTTGATTGATATATTGGGTTGCCCAAAAAGTAATTGCGGATTTTTCATATAGTCGGCGTTTATAATTTTTTTAACTGCTTGTGACTCTGTAATTGCATTCTTTCTTTTGTCAGTTATTAGCTGTCACTATTAGCTTGCTTTAGAAAAAAAGTGCGCGTAATTTTGTTTACATTTGTTTGATTGGCGCCCTTTTTAATATGGAGTCCACAAAAGAGCATTTTCGTCATATTTTACTTTATTATTTCCGTAAAGGAAAAAGCGCAGAGAGAGTTGCTAAAAAGTTACGTGATGTGTATGGTGATAAAGCCTTAAAAGAAAGACAGTGTCAAAATTGGTTTCGCAAATTCCGTTCTGGAGATTTTTCACTTAAAGATGAGCCACGTTCAGGTCGGCCAAATGAAGTTGATGATGACCAAATCAAAGCATTAATCGAATTGGATCGTCATGTAACTGAGCGTGAGATAGGAGAGAAGTTAAATATACCAAAATCAACCGTTCATTATCACATACAAAGTCTTGGACTGGTGAAAATGCTTGATATTTGGGTACCACATGAATTGAAAGAAATTCATTTAACAAACCGAATCAACGTTTGTGATATGCATCTTAAACGCAATGAATTCGATCCATTTTTAAAGCGAATCATAACTGGAGATGAAAAATGGATTGTTTACAATAACGTTAATCGAAAACGATCATGGTCCAAGCATGGTGAACCAGCTCAAACCACTTCAAAGGCTGATATCCACCAAAAGAAGGTTATGCTGTCTGTTTGGTGGGATTGGAAGGGTGTGGTATATTTTGAGCTGCTTCCAAGGAACCAAACGATTAATTCGGATGTTTACTGTCAACAACTGGACAAATTGAATGCAGCCATCAACGAGAAACGGCCAGAATTGATCAATCGTAAAGGTGTCATTTTCCATCATGACAACGCCAGACCACACACATCTTTAATGACCCGGCAAAAACTGGGACAGCTTGGCTGGGAAGTTTTGATGCATCCACCATATAGCCCTGACCTTGCACCATCAGACTACCATTTATTTCGATCTTTGCAGAACTCCTTAAATGGTAAAACTTTCGGCAATGATGAGGCTATAAAATCGCACTTGGTTCAGTTTTTTGCAGATAAAGGCCAGAAGTTCTATGAGCGTGGAATACAAAAATTGCCGGGAAGATGGCAAAAGGTTATCGAACAAAATGGAAATTATATATTTGATTAAAGTTCATTCTAAGTTTGATTAAAAATGCATTTACTTTCTTTTGAAAAATCCGCAATTACTTTTTGGGCAACCCAATATAACAGCTATTAAAATAAAATATTAAATAATTATTATCAAATAAAATTATCTATATTTTAATTCCCAATTTACCGTATATTACTACATATTTTTTTTTTACCACACCAAAATAAGGTGCTCTCTCTTCTCTCTCTCTCCGATGTATCTGTATAGCGCAAACTCGAATGCAACAACAAATTGCTTATGCCAACGACCAATTCACACACACAAACAGAAATCGGGTTTTCTCTTTCTCTCTCGTTTTGTTGTTACTGCTTCAAATTTTTTTAGGGGCTTTTTTATAAGCTCTCGCGCTGGTAAGCACGTTCTGGGGTCCCCTGGTTGTAGATGGTTAAGGAATATAATTAAAGGTTTAATGCGAGTGTGTTAGTATGGAGTGGCGGCTTAATTTCGGCTTATAAACGACTGACGGCTGTGGTCTGAATTCTGCTGACCACGGCGGCGACTGCCAAGTGCATTTAAGTATCCAACTAATAGTCGTTCTTCTGTATGAATTGTTGCAATATTTTCTGCCTCTACTGTTGTCAAGATACTTATAAAAATGAGACTCGCTTGATGTGGCACTCTGTGTGTGGGATATGTGGTCTTTTTTGCTTAGCGCCAGTGTTCTTTTGTAATACGCGTAATATTTATTATTTCTTCAGATGGTTCGCAGCTTTGCAATAGGTTTTTTACTTTTCAAAACCGAAAAACTAAAACTTTTGTGTTTGGTTAATATCTGGGGTAGTCGGCAAGCGTCGTAGTCAAACATCACCCTGTGAATGTATTTAAGGTGCAAATTTAGACCATACAAATATCCTTCTTCCGCTCCCGTTTCTAGACAAAGTGCATAATTAGGAGTAGTTTCTGCTATCTTGAGTATTCTTTTTATAAAATACCGCTGAAGTCCATTTGTTTCGCCAAACCAGCCGAATCCACAAACTTGTGCTGCATACGATTGTATACCTCTAGCTGTTGCCTGGAATAGGTTCCACTTGCTGCTCAACGAAATATCAGGCTTATTCATAAATGTTCTTCTAGTTGAATTCAATGCCCCTTTAGCCTTTGATGTCCTTCGTCCAATGTGAGTTCCAAACGACATAGATGGGGTTAAAGTTACGCCGAGATACTAATACTCTGGCACTGTTTTTATTGCCTCAGATCTATAAACCCATTTTTAGTTAGATAGATAGTTTTATAACTGCGAGACTAGTTTGTCTAGAAACAGACAGAAATACAGACGGATGGACAAAGCTCAATCGACTCAGCTCGTCGCCCTGATCAAGAATATATACAGTCTGTAGGGTCGAAAGTGAATATTTCTAAGCGTTGCAGACTTCTGGGCTAAGTTAGAACACCCTTGTTAAAGGTATACAAATACATGGCGTATGCTTGATATATAAACCGTCTTACTTGGGAAGTTTTGACTTGTCCAACGATGGGGACAGTGCGAAGCTGATTTCAATGTGAACTACATACAATCATCCAGAACAACAACAATCTGCTGTTGGCAGCGTTCGGCCTTGGGTGACCACCTCTCCTCGAATGTCGTTATATCTTATTGGCAGGCACTCTAGATGGGCGATCAAAGCAAATCATTTGTCATAACATGTTATTGTGAAAGACAACCAAAAATAAAATGTACAAAATGCTTCCAATGGAATAAAAGCAAATGTCTTCAGATACTTTAGCATTAACACACATTTATTCATTCTGTTTCGACAAAAACATTAGCTTAATGTTTTACATCGGTGGTGATTGCAATACAACAAGCTGAGTGTCACGCCCCTTCGCCTTTAAAAACAAACGTTAAATTCATGATGCAAGTTTTTATTTCATCGCGGCCGCTTTTAATGCAATTTGTAATTTTCTCTTGCGTTTCGAGCATAAATTTGCAAAACAAAGCGAGTGGGAAGTGCGGCAGCATATCATGCATTGCATGTTTATTTCGATCTGGCCCCCTTTTTTTGGGCCCAGCCAGTCTGCTCGAAATTGTCGCCTCGCCACCTCCCCTCCAACCATTAGCATTCGATGCATTTTTGACAACCAGCCCCGTCATGGAGAGGCTCCAGCTGCCGAGTGCTGGAGACTGCTATAAATGCTGTTCGAAAAGGATTGCAAATGCCACTTGGATTATTGTTGTAGTCGGTTGTTGGTGCTGTTGCTGTTGGGCAACACGTGCAATTTTCTGTTTGGTTATGTGTGTACTTGTCCGAGTGTTGGCAACGTGTGCGGAAAAGTATGTGTGCGTGTCTGCGTGTGGTGTATGCTTGTTTGCACTGGTGTGAGACCTGTCTTTACGTTTTATTCCAATTACCAATTTCAATTCGATTTACGGCTTTAAAACGTGAGGCATTCTGATTGCATTGTTCGGACTCATTTAAAACAAATTTACTTTATGGCTGATGAAAATTTCCATCTCAGAGCGCGCAAAACTTCCGAATGTGTACGACCTGTTAATTGCCATAAAAATTATATTGGGCCTAAAAGTAGGCCAAAGTTATTCACGGGGGCCACAATTTTGTCTTAAGTAAATACCGTCAAGGATTTCGAAATGGGAAACTCAATATTCTTAAATCTTACTAATATTATAAATGTGAAGGTTTGTATGTTTGTTACTCAATCACGCACAAATGGCATAACGGATTTGGATGAAATTTGGCACTCAGATAGTTGATTACCTTCACTTGAACATATGCTATATAAATTTATTTAAACGGTCGAATATACCGAGAAATTCGCAAAATTATTATTAGAGTATTTATGAAGGCGCTTTCACGCACAAATGGCTGAAATTTTGAAAACACATAGTAGATAACCTGGACTTGAACATAGGCTATACATTTTTTTTTTTTTGGTCAAAAAAATCGCGAAATCAGCAAAATTCTCATAGGACCTAAGATTAGTATAAAGAATGGATAAATGTTAATTGAAGACGCATCTATTAGAAGTGTAGACCAAAAACCGCGAAATTTGGCAAATTTTTATTTGAGTATTTACGAAAGCGTAGGACGTAGTCCAAAATATTGCGAAAATCGCAAATTAGGGGACGAAAAATCGCGAAATTTCCAAACTACTCATTTGAGTTTAGATTATTAAAGACGCTAAAACTATTTTAAATATTTGATAGGTGTGAAAGCAATGGTCCAAAAAACGCGAAATTTCAAAAATTCTCATTTGATGAAACCGGTAATTCACATCACCATTTTTCAGCCGCAGTAGGACAAGTGAAGCCATGCTCGCATCACTCACTGCGCCTCCATCGAAACTAATTACTTGCTTGTAAGCACTCTGTCCCAATGATCCATGGCAGCCCCATTTGCAGAATAGGGTCAGGTTTTCTGGCAATGTTTCCAAATCCGTTTCGGGTAGATTTTCCACAATGCGTCTCGCTGTGTGGTCCAATAAAACCTGAAGTTTCACTTGTGCCGAAATTTCAATGACTTCCACAGGGTCCGGAACTGCTTCTTTTTTTGCAATAGTTATGTCTTCATAGCTTGGAGGAATATCCACTTTGTGCTAAACCAAAAACAGCTAAAATTGCCAAATTTTCATTTGAATATTTAGGAAAGCGCAGGCGTAGGTAAATCTATTGAACACTCCAAAATATTGCGAAATTTACCAATTTTTCTTATTACCTAAGATAATTATAAAGATGTGATGGATGGCAATGTAGACGGAGAAATACAAGGTGTAGTTTGATCTAAGAAGATTATTATGAAGATTTAATGGGCGGCAGTAGTCCTTTATACAGGTTGGCCCATTTAAAAGTTGAATTTAATTTCACTATATTAAAAAAAGTTGAACATTTATTGAAAAATAACCAATCATGTCATGTCATTTATTTATGAAAAACAATTTCCGGTCAAATGATCATCACGGCTGACTTAGCAGTAGCCCGTTCGTTCCACCCAATTTTTGAGAATATTATCAATTGTTTCGGCACGTATGACAGCAATTGCAACTCGAATCTCGTTCTACAACTCATCAATTGTTTCAGGATTGTTTGCATAACATTTGTCCTTGACCGCTCCGCAAAGATTATAGTCTAACAGTGTCAGGTCACAGCTTCTGGACGGCCAATTCACATCTCCATATTTGCTGATTATCCGATTTTCGTGGAGACGCGAAGATCGGTGTGTGTGTAGCGCCGTCTTGTTGGAGCCAAGTAAGCGGAATTTGTGGCCAGCATCTTCCGCCAATCGAACTTCCGCCCAATTTGCGAACTGTAGACGATTCGTATGGTCAATTGGCTTTAGCTGTTGCACCAATTAAACTTTGTATGCCTTTTTGCATGGAACATATGCAAAATTCACATCAAGATGTGTGAAGTAGCGCGGAAATGTCCAATTGTTGAGATCGATGGCGAGTTGACGTCGTTGGTTGTTCACGCACAATTTTTCAGTAGAGCCCACCGGACACATACACGGGTTGGTTTATCCACCAACATTCCACACGATTCACGAATTGATCCACAAATTGAGTTTTCGAACATTTTTTATACATGAAAAGTTTATTATAATTTTACCATTATTTTTGTAGCTGCTGAAAATTTTTGGTCAGGAAAATGGGTTTGAGTGAGAAAACTCTTTTTCTCAATATTACCCGGGTAATATTGAATGTTTTTAAGCTGATCTGCCAAGTTTGGTCAAAGTCGCTAACCGTTAAAACAAGCTTTTTGAAGTGTATAGTAAGTTAGCTTTGCTATTCTCGTTTTGTTATCTTTTTATACCCTTGGAGAGGGTATATTGAAATTATCGGATGTTTGTAACGCTAGAAGGAGGAAGCATCTCCGACCACATGATATATATATTCTTGATCAGCATGACAGGCTGAGTTGATATGGCCATGTCCGTCTGTCATCCATCTGTTTCTATTTCTCCCCTCGTTTTAAAGCAATCGTAACCAAACTTTGCACGAAGTCTTTTGGTAGCGCTGCATTTGTCGGAACCGGCCGGATCGGATGACTATAGCATATAGCTGCCATAGGAACGATCGGTTGAAAAAATAGTTTTAGTGAGGAAAAACTTTTTGTTTTCAACCGCTATATAAGCCTCGATTTATAAGTTTTTTTGCTCACCTAATTTCAACAAGTTTTATTCATACAAATCAGGTCAACTACAATACAAAAGATAAGATTTGTGTGAACTTTTTTTGTTTTCAGCTTTATCGACTCCCAAACTCGTTACTGGTCAATATTATATACTAACATTCACGCGGGAAGCTTGAGTCCAATCGGATGACGCATATGGCTGCCATAGGAACGATCGGTCGAAAAAGCCGTTTTAAGAAACATTTTTTGTTTTCAGTGGTAAGTCTTTATACGTTCCAGTTATGCATATTATCTATTTAAACATAATTTGATCAAAATCGGATGAATATATCGATATATAAAAAACTGGCAGGAATATATCAAAGGTAATTATAAAATAAGTAAAAAAATAAATATAAAATAAAAATAAATTCGTAAATGTCAAAGTTTTACTAAATATTAGTCGTTTTTTAAGATGACATTGACTTTTTTAAGGTCAACTTATGATTAGCTCAAATTTCAAACACTAGATGGACCACCCTGTATATAGGCCGTACTGTCCAAAAAATTACGAAATTTCCAAAATTGTCATTTGAGCTTAGATTTTTCGAGGAATTTGCAAAAATATTGAGTTTTGGGAATCATTAAGATTTGATAGATGGCAATTGTAGACGCGTAAATGGTTAGATCAAACGGTCCAAAAGGTTTTAATAAAGTTTCTTAGAGTTTAGATTATCATGAAGATCGATAAGACAGCAATTGATTCTTCGTTGTGTGTTTAAAATTCAAAAAGGGGCGTAGCAACGCACTCCAGTACCTGTTCGTAAGGAAGGGCTACATTCTCCTGTTCGACACATGACACATGATAGGCTAGTAGTCCTGCTTTTTGTTTCTGTTTAAAATTTAAATAGGTTGTCAGATTCATGGAATTTCTTGTGGGAAATGAGGGCCTACTAGATATAATACAATGGGTCATGTGTGAAGGCAGCCTAAAAAAATTTGATTTTTGTGTGAAAATTTTGAAATGTTATGACATTTTTTTTTTAGTTTCCTGGGTGGATGGTACCAGGTTAAAACCTTGTGGTGTACCGTTATCCCTTATACCGCAATATTTAAAAATCATTTATTTTTGGCAGATATTTGAAGAAAATTTTATCACTCAGTCGTGGTAGTTTAGCATAAGTAGCCACAAAATGAAAACTATGTTAAACAGATGGTTAATGAAAACATCAGACCCCCAGGGGAATACAACTTCATTTTGCAGTGTTTGTTCCTTACATTGATTCATATCTTTAAACCCTTAGCCAATAAACCAGAGCTCTCTTCACTTCACCGTATCTCCAAAAAACTGTTCTGTTACTGACTCACCGAAAAGAAATAGCAAAAAGACACGATCAATTCGGTTTTGCTCATTAGATGTTTTCGATCAACCAAAGAGCGCTTACACTATATGGAGATTATTTTGACAAAAAAACCCTAATTAAGACCATTTATATCTTTTAAACAAAAAATCCCTAAAAATTTGAAAATTTATATTCGAATACTGGTATAAAAGTAAGCTTTCAATAAACATAAGTAGTACACAATCAACTGCTTAGGTTAGAAAATATAAATCAAAATGTGCAAATGGGGGTATGTTTGTATATATGTACATTAGGTCGGACATTTGATGTATGGAAATATGTAAGACAATACTGATACCCCCTTTAAACGATGCGTTTTCGTGTAAAAATAGCTTTATAATAAAAATTTTTGAGAAAAAATTAGTTTGAGGGTCTGCTTGGATTCAAAGTTTATTACTCATACGTTGTTGCCTTAGCCTACATGTTTAATTTTTAAGTAGTTGGCGTAGACTTGGTTTGAAGTCATAACATATGACAAAACCATGACCATTAAAAAAATTGTTTTTAAATTTTTGTTTAAATATATATTTATAAGAAATCTTATTTTACGGCAAAATTTCAACTATTATGCGCTGTTCACTTCAAGGTGAAAGGAAGTTTTAGACGTACACTAAGAAGCTACCAGGATATCTTTGAATTGAGGTCCCACAAGAACTAAACTGAAGTGCTACGCATCACGGTTGCAGCCGTTCCTGCAAATAGCATTTTTTAACTGTGCTGTTTATAAATAGACTATGGACCATTTGATAATTCCCATTCTTTTAAGGATCTACACTACTGTGGAAAAATGGGAATTAAGTGATAACGATAAAAGCTTTATTTATTGTTATAAATATTTCATTCGAAAGGAGACTCAGATGCATTATACTTGTGCTAAGTTTTTTACAATGTAAAACTTGCTGCAAACTCTTCTTTCGGTATAGTCTTCAATTCCTTCTTCGCTTTGGGCTCCATCTCTTTTATCGGTTCAAAACGGTGTTCACGGAGTGGACTTTTGAGTTTAGCGAATTGCCCATGGTAGCCAAAATGGTCACTCCAAATGGATTCCACTGTTATGTCGGTAGTATCTGACTAAAAAGTCCGTACGTTCATGCGAAGATATCCCTTGTCAGAACCAAGCTCTTAGACCATGCTGACTCCAAACACTTTCCGTAATGAGCGTGGATAAAACGCATCTCTTCGTTGGAAATGGGCACGCTTCGTCAAAATTAGGTCTTAGCTTACAGACAAAAAATACATTCGATTCCTTATTTATTTGTGGCTCGTTTAAATTCAAATTTAGCAACTTTTAAAATGATACTAAATCGCCGACGAAATTTTGATTTGGTTAACGTGTCGTATTAAATTTGCAGAAACTTTGAAGTCCACTATTCCCACATTTTTATAAAAAAAAAAAAACAGAAGAGGAGAATAAAAAGGGTTCATTGAGGTAGGATTGTATTTGTTTTTTTTTCTGTTTTCAGTGGGCTGAAGGCACTAAAAAATTTTAAGGTTATTACGAGAAATAAACCGGTTTGGTACAGGTTCTAGTGATATACGTACAGAACCGGAGACCAAACCCCGTTTGAAATTTATACCAGAACCCGAACCCGATCAGACCATTCAGTTCTTATTTAAGGGATTCGGTTCCGAAATTTAAATTTCTAGCACAGAATCAATTTTCGCTTACATAAAAATTTACATTCAAGCGTATGCGCATTTTTTTGCAAAATTACATAAGCCACAAAATGACTCCGCCTTTAAATACCTTTAACCATTATCCTGTTAATTCAATGCATCTACTCAAGGTCCACATATGTTCCACTGCAATTTAAATACAATTTACTCACACTCTTGGCCAATTTTCCCTTTAAAATGTACTGCACTTACCATAATTACACCTTTCCCGCATGGAAAGTTGCGCCCAAAAACACATCCAACCCTATCATAAAGTGCACGTCGGTTGAGACTTTCTTTACCAACTTTCCCCCAACTCTATTTTTCCACGTTTTCACGACCACAATTCACACTCGATGTTGACTTTCACGTTTCCCATAATTTTTCACAACTTCCTTTTGCGTGTGAAAATAAAACTCCCACAAAGAGAGACAAAGGGAGCGAGTGGCGGGAGAACTGCATTTACTTGGCTATTCAAGTGCAATTAGCTGTCTCCTAATTACAGGGGTCTAAGCGAAACAAGGTTGTCCTGGCCAGAGCTACGTGAGAGTGCCGGGCTCCTGCTCCTGGTGCTGCTGCCTTCGCTGGTTGTTGTCTGTCTCGTATTTTTCCCTGGCACTCATAATGAAATTATGAAGCCAACGTGCGCCAATTTGATATTGTGGCCATGTCCGGAATACTCAGCCACTCAGACAGTAGCAAGTGGCGTAAGTCGGCTGCTAGAACTTTGCTAATTGGGTTTTATGCGGTCAGGAATAGTGCAGAGGCAGCTGCAGTTTGACATTTTTAAAGTGAGACACAAAGTGCTGCCTGCTTTTAGGCGTCTCTTAATTCTGAAATTTACGCATTCACGCTTGCATTCATAACTTTGAGGCCCCTTTCCCCCTTAACCAGCTGTAAAATTTATGACCAGCCAGAAGTACAGTTAGTTACCCATTTTTGGCGCAAAAAGCTCTTAAACTTTCCCTCTCTCTCTCTCTCTCTGTCTCTCTATTTTGTTTTGTTTAATGACTGCAGTGCAAGACATTAAACGCTTGTTGGCCGCATTAGTTGTTCCGTAATGGAGTTGGCAAGGCGGCTCCTACACCATTCCCGGATTAAATGCAACGTTGCCAAGCCAAAATTATTCAAGTCTGTGAAGGGCTTTTCATTTGCAAGTGTTACCCCAAAAAGTATGCCACGAATTGTGCCAACAATTGAAATTTCAAACTAGAGCCTGTCCTTGGTGATTTTCATTAAATACTCTGCAGACATCAAGTGGAAGGGTGTTAACACACTTGACACAAAAATGCAGAACATTGTCGGCTGCACACTTGGCCAGAGTAAAATGTTGAGATAAAAACTTATTACGGCCGTTTTCTAAAGATTTTAATAACTTTATATATTTAGTGCATATACTGAGAATCAATCTTAAATCTAGATTATATTCTCGAAACCAAGGGAAACGGTGTCTGAAGTTGACAGAGACGAGATAATCTCAACCAAGATAATATTCTCAATTTAGATCTTAATTCAACATCGCTTATACTCGACTTTAAAATTAAACAATCTAAATGTTGTAGACTCCTAAGAAAAAAAGAAAGGGAAAGAGTTAGATATTAAATTTAGGTTAATTTCTTTTTTTTTTTTTTTTGTTTCAAATTAATTTCATTAAGATTAGTTTGTTCTGTAACTTTTGTGAATTCTGTTCTTTTGTTCGAGGGAATTACCTTGTCTAGAATCATAGATATTAAGCTTATTTATTTATTAAGTTATTTTAAGATTTTTGTCCTGATATTTGTTATTTTCAATGTATACAATGTATAACTCTCCCCTGACTTGTGGTGTAGTTAAATAAATAAATATAAATATATAATATGGAAAAGATAAGAGGAAAATACATTATATTCATCATTTTGTATTTTTAGGTCAGGGTGTGTGGGTGTGATTCTTTTAGTTATTAACATTTTCTTAATTCTAAATTCTGAAAAGCTTCTAAAATTGTTAATTATTAATCCACCCACACTAAGACTTGAACTCAGTACCACCTCGGCATGGCATCTTAGCTGTCTGCGTCATCGACCTTCACTTTTAGGG
>JAEIFU010004440.1:0-14808 GCA_018904235.1 Lordiphosa stackelbergi | reverse complement strand
TATTCAAAGCCACAGCCAGCTCCATGGATTGAAGGATCATACTAGCCGGGCACTCTCACTATATCAACGGGAGAGCCACCGAAAAAGATTCTCCTCCACAAGTGATGCAGCTGCCGGTATCGAAATGCTTTTTAATGGCCAGATTCCATAAAAATGGTTGCGGCTGGCCCACTTTGATCAGCTCCACTTGCTTGTCCACCTCATAGCTCCCCAAATAAATGTAGTTTTGTTTTTAGTCATCTTTGCTCTAATTTTTTTTCATTGTGTGCTCAATTCCCAAAGGTAGCTCCGTAAATTATCAAACAAGTTTCATAATTTCCAGACCATCTTACTTTCCTTGCTTGCTTATTGCGAATTGTTGGTGTCTCAGTACCCGCTCTGACAATGCGCTCTGAAAATATTCAAGAGCGGATTTCCTGAGCTATGTAATTAGATGGGCTCCGACAAAATTTTGAGCGTGTGAGTACCTAGCTTAACAGTCAATGTTTCGTGTGTATTCAACTTTTCGCCGATATGATTACATATTTTGATCTATGGTTTAATACCTTTCATATAATACACCACATGTCCTTCAAGGAGTTGTGTTCAAATTTAATTTATTCCTCTATTTTCTGTTACAGTATGTATGTAGTATGTATTATTTTGGGTATAATATATACAGGGAGGTCCATTAAAAAATTGGAATTTTATTTTTATATAAACTGCTCGATACTTTTCAAAGGTTGAACATTTATTTAAACGGTTGGTTCATGTCATTTATTTATGAACACCACGGCTGACTTGGCAATGTTTTCGGTCGAGCGCACCGGACGAGTACGTACACGGGTTGGTTTATCCACCAACATTCCACTTTCACGAACTCGCTTCACGAATTGATCCACAAAATGAGTTTTTTTTGTCCAATGTTTTTTTCAAATTTCGCACAGTTTGAGTCAAGGACTCCCCACTTTGGAAATATGTTTTTAACATTTACCAACTTTCTTCAAGCGAATAGCGACTCATATCGTAAATGTAAAAGTTTTTACTAAATATTAGTCGCTTTCCGAATGAATATATTTTAATGATTTCTTTTGCAAAATGCAGTTCTTTGGTAGTTCTTATAAACCCAATTTAAAATAAAAGGTTATCTCTTTCTGAAAAAAAGTTATGCTATCAAAATAAATCATCATAATTATCAAAATAAATCATCCCGTTTAGATAGCGCGGTTCTTGGATTAATATATTCGCCATCTGAGCATATATTCCAACATATGATCTAATTTTGTGATTTTTATGGAATTTTAATTAGTTTATTTGGCAAAGTTATAGCCTGTTAAAGACGAAAATACGTATTTAAATTTATGGGAGGAAAACTAGATTGTCAGTAAAAAATTTCATAGGAACTGGGAAAAGGCTACTTGTTTCCAAATAGAATTTATTATCTACATGTAAAAATATAACACTTTATGCCTAATCAAGTAGCCTCTTTACAGTTCCTATACAGATTTAGAGTGACAATCTAGTTTTCCTCCCATAAATTTAAATATGTATTTTTATACCCGTTACTCGTAGAGTAAAAAAGGTATACTAAAGTCGTGCAAATGTATTAAAGAAAATCATTCGACATATAAAGATATATATCGATCAGCTCAACACCGAGCCGAAATAGACTTGTCCGTCTTTCATGAACACCTAGATCTCAGAGATGGTAAGAGATAGAGGTTTGAGATGTATGGGACAAATGCTTCTTTTATCTGCACGCAGATCAAGTTTGTTTCAAATTTTGGCCACGCCCCCTCCCGCCCCCGCAATTTGGGAAAAACGTTATATCTCCTACAGTTTTAAAGATAGACAATTCGTAGCTTCTAGAGATAGTTAGTAATTAGCAAAATGAATCGATTTGCCGAAGATAAATGATCGGATAAAGATCAGATAAACGGCTCTCAAGTTATAAGCAAAAAAGTGCTACCACCCCTCCCACCCTAAAAAAAAAGTTGCATACTTTTCGGATGGTCACACTAAGGAACGCAGGAACACTGTTAAACATGTTTTTTCATGAGTAACGGGTATATCGAAGTCGGTTAGAGCCGACTTTAACTTACGCTCTCGTTATACTCTGTACCGAAGGTACATAGAGTATATTCAGTTTGTGCAAAAGTATGTAACAGGGAGAATCATTTCCGACCCTATAAAGTATATATATTATTGATCAGCATCAACAGCCTAAACAGGGGGCGCTATAAATACCCATCCCCCGTTGTGCCCGTTTTTGGGTCCGTATGAACAAACTAGATCTCAGAGATGGTAAGAGATAGAGGTTTGACATGTATGGGACAAATGCTTCTTATACTTGCAGGCAGATCAAGTTTATTTTCAATTCTTGCCGGAAACTATTTTCAATTTTTGCCGGAAACGCTTATTTAATCTCAAATTGTTAAAAAATGTATTTTCATGTTAAAATATTTTAAACAGTCTTAAATTGACAACCTTTTTGCTGAGAAATTACAGAATTTTGAAAAATTTTCAAACAAAATAATTTTTCTTAAATTATGGATAACAAAAAGTAAAACGAGTAATGTTTTGCTCTAAAAGCTTAAAAAAGCTTAATTGGCTGCTATTTTGGTGAAAAACTTGAGTATCTAATAAACAATGACAAACATAAAAAGTAAATTTTTTTTGGGAAATTCACACTTTTGGGGCCGTTTTGGAGGATGTAGAAGTGTTCAGATTGTAAAACCTTGTTCAGCAGAGTTGTTTGTCAGAGTTTTGTTCTCAAAAGCATCTTTTTTTGCCAAAGAAAGTATGCGAAAAATTCTTATTTTTTTAAAGTTATACTCGAAAAAGTAAAAAAATACGTTTTTGAAAAAAAAAGTTTTTAAGAAATACTACCGGAAAACATGAATTTTTTAAAATCTTTGTATGAAGATTTTATTTTGCGGACTGTCAGCTACAACTTTTCCGAAGACTGTTTGCAGCTATTACTAAAACTGAATGAGCTGTTTGCCCAAAACTAATGACACCTTTTTTGGTTGGCACACCCAATTTCAAAAACTTTGAGGGTCCATAAAAAAAGTGCTTCCAATCTATCCAAACGCTGATAGGGATTTACTCAGTTCGGGTTGCACTATCGATTCCGCATAGTGGTGCTTGGTAGTTTTGAAAAAAGTTGAAATTTGTCGCACAGTGTAATTATCAAATAACCGCGCTAGCTTAAACGGAATGATTTATTTTGATAAAATGCCATCGAAATGCAAATCGAAAGATGTCTATATTTAAAGGCCAAATTAGACATTTTCCGCTGAACTTATATAGCGCATTTGATTTATTTAAAATGCATTGAATGTACTTTATCGCAAATAGCTCATAAACTCACATATTTATGCCTATTTTGGCTTCCATAAATCCTGGAGTTCCAAAAATTAAACTTTTTCGTTTTTCCGCCATATCTTGGAAACAAGAGCTGATGGAGCTAAGCCGAAACCAGTTTTGGAATCAGTGAGCATAAACTTATCATATTTTTAAATCAATAGGGCTGCATCTCACAAAGTTGGTCATTATATTGGCCTGTGTTATTTATCCAATTTATCCAAATCCAATTCGAGGGTTCGAATCAAAATTTCCTAATGGTTAATGTTCGAAATTTTAAGGTTGGATGTTCTAAGGTGAAGGTTATGGTTCGAGCTTGGCTCGGCTCACGATTTACCCCATTTAAATAAAAAATTAAATAATTGTTTCTTAATATTTTGGAGAAAGTCCGAAGTTTAAAATATATAATTAATCGATTCATTTTTAAAAGAGATTAGCGATCGTAAACATTTCATAGACGACATTCAAAATCGTAATTTTCTGAAGTAAGATTGAAATGTTTAAGCTTTCTGAAATAATTCCATATTTCGTAAATTTTTGCTTTGAGAATCATTTAATAAACTTGAGTCAAGGATAATAAAACTTATAGCCTAGATCCACTAGATTGTACATTTTCAAATTTGGAAATGTACATTCTCAAAAAAAAAAAGCATAGTACGTTTAGGAAAAATACCCATAGTGTTTGGGGCGAATAGCAATATGTTTTCAAATTGTGGAAAATTGGGGAATAAAATGAATATAGGAGGCCTTATCAAAAATAGTTAGATTTGGCCGAATGTAGCGGTACATAGCGGTATGTACCGGTAAAATATATAGAAATATCAGTTATTGGTTTTGCGTCCATCCGATTTCTTAGCGAAGACATCATAAACGTTTTAAGCTTTCTTGGAAATGTCGAGAATTTGTTGAGTTTTTTGACCATCATTTAAGTACACCTTCTTTACTTCTCAGGAAAATGTATGATGTTTGATACCATTTAACTGTTTTGTGAAAAAACTGATTTCACAGAGCCGCTAAAGTAATTTCAAGCCATGGCTTGCCCTCAACTAGAAACTTGAAAATAATCCGCAAGTGTCAGCCCGCAAGATTAGTGACAACAAAAAAAGACCAAAGCCGCAAAACGGAATGAGATTTTTCATTTTGTATCAAGTTTCCCTGAGCGCACAAAGAAAAATGTGGAGAAAAAAATCAAAACGACAAAAAGTCACCCTGGTGAAGTGCAAAATACGCGCGACGAGTGCAATGCACCGAGAAGTTGGCGCAAAGTGCAACTAAAGCAAATGCAAAACGCAATGACAATATGACAGCAAGTAAATTACAATTAATTAAAGCGGATTTACTCGGTGCAAAAGTTGCCCAGCAGCAGTTGGGTCAATCAAAGTGAGCGTGGCCCATGAACCACTCAATGGGCAAAGGCACCGACGGAATGGGACTTACGATCTAGTTAATTTTCTTGCAACAGCAAACGCTTAGCCCTTGATCGCGCACAGCTTCCAGTGGCAGTTGCTTCTGACACACGAAGCTAAAAGGTTATCTTTGCTCGATCTCGTTCTCCCGCAATGGAAAAATTCTTTTGGCGCAATAAGGTGGCGGTGGTGACAGGCGCCTCGGTGGGAATTGGTGCCAGCACTGCAGTTATCTTGGCCAATGCAGGAATGATTGTGGTGGGCTTGGCCAGACGTGTAGAGCTTATTGAGGTGACAACTTTATTAGTTAACTCTACGCTGATAACTTTAACATACTTTACTAGGCTCTCAACGCCCAAGTAACCGGTGAGGGGAAGATTTTTGCACGACAATGTGATCTCAGTGATGATCAGCAGTTGACCAATACATTTATATGGATACGTGAACGCTTTCAGGCGATTCATGTGCTTGTATGCAATGCAGGCATACTGAAAGCCAACTTTTTGAGTGGTACAGATGAGCGACAAGATGTTGATGGCATTTAAAATACTCGGGAATATTAACCATATAATTTCAGAATCATCCACCAAGGATATTAAGGAACTATTCGATACAAATGTGGTGGCCACTGCCAGCTGTTTGAGGGAGACTCTCAAACAGATGGCTGCTACAAAGGTTCGTGGACATATTGTGGTAATGAATAGGTATGTATTAACGATATTAAAGTTAATCATTGTCAAGCCAAGCTTCTCTCAATCTCTTGGGGTGTGTGCAAATAACTTTACGCAATCAATTTTAGTTTTCCATTGATTGATTCCTGCTCGTGTTAAATAAATAGCTCTTCAATCCGTCGTTCATGGTTTTGTCAGCGTATCAGTTTCCTTTTCGACCAATTGGTCAAACCAAAAACAGAGCATGACTTTGCCACCGTAAATATTAAGCTTTGTTTTCGATTTTGGCGTATGGTCGGGCGTCCCGTATGATTTTTGCGCGTTTAGCAGTATTCAATGGACTTCAGCTGCATAATTCTTCAAATGAGAGCAGAAAAGTAAACTTTCCCGCAAATGGTGTTTTGTTGGCAAAAAACTATACATATTCAGAACACACAATGTTGTTTACACTTCAGCGAAACGACACATACTGAAGAAGAAACCCTAATGATGAGACATCAAAATGAAGTTGGTTACAACATTGTCCGATTTGATTTAGTACTGCTGATACCATTTCTTAAAAATCCTTTAAAACTTTTTTGTACAGGTAAAAAATGAACCAAATCATTCGGTTCGGAAGGGTTGAACTTTACGCATATTTGCTCTCTAAATCACACCGAATGCTTGCCAAAGTAATGCATCACTGTGTGTTAGAGAGAGAGACACACAGGCATGTTCTCAATTCCACTAGTTTTAGAAAAGTAAATCAAACGCAATTCCGCTTCGGTTTTGTTTTTGTGTTCTCAATTTCGAATGAAATTGCTCTCTTTTTACTTTTTGCAATCCACTGGACCAAGAAAAAAAAAAAAAAAAAAAAAAAAAAAAAAAAAAAAAAAAAAAAAAAAAAAAAAAAAAAAAAAAAAAAAAAAAACAAAAAAAAAAAAAAATAATATACTAAAATTTTTTATATAAAAACTAAAAAATATATTCAACCGATTTTAAACAAAAAAAAAAAAATTTTAAAAAAAAAAAAAATTTTTAAAAAAAAAACACAAAAAACACAAAAGGAAAAAAAAAAAAATTTTTCCCACAAAAACAATTTTTAAAACCGATCGTTCTATGGCAGTATACTATAGTCATCCGATCACGGCAGCACAAATAATTTGTACCAAAAGACTTCGTGCAAAGTTTGGTTACGATAGCTTTAAAACTGACGGAGGAGATAGCATAGAAACAGACGGACGGACCGACGGACAGACGGACATGGCTATATCAACTCAGCTCGTCACGCTGATCAAGAATATATATACTTTATGTGGTCGGAGATGCTTCCTTCTATGCGTTACAAACATCCGGACAATTTTAATATACCCTCTCCAAGGGTATAAAAATGAACAGTCGGAAATGAGAGAGCCTGACTTTTAGGTTTCACTTTTACTTTTCGTTTGCACAGCCAATATCTGGAGACATTAAACGAAAAAATTCTTAATAAAAGAATTAAGGACTAGAACGGAAATTAAATTTCACTAACAATTTCGAAATTGATCACAGAATTAAAAAAAATTTACTTTTTAGTACATCTAGCAACTGTAAGAGTGCTTAATTTGGCAATTACTTTTTATTCCAACTCAAATCAAGTTCCTAAAAACGGAACAATACACTCAGAAAAAAACGACCGGCAGAGTTCTAGATCGATCGGGATAGAATTTATACCGTTTTCTACTTGAAATTTGAAGTAATTTTTTATACCCTTGCAAAGTATTACCCAGAAGTTGGCAACGCATAGAAATATTTATTTCCGACCCTATAAACTATATATATTCTTGATCAGGGTGACGAGCTGGGTCGATTGAGCTTTGTCCGTCCGTCTGTCTGTTTCTACGCAAACTAGTCTCTCAGTTTTACAGCTATCGAGCTGAAACTTTGCACAAAGTCTTCTTTTTACTGCACACTGCTAATATGTCGAAACCGACCAGATCGGATGACTATATCTTATAGCTGCCATAGGAACTACCGGTCGAAAAGTGGGTTTTAATGAGAAAAATTTTTTTGTTTTTAATGTTAACGTGTATCACTTCAGCGATTATAATTATTATGCGCTTTTACACAGATTTGGAAGTTTTGGTCAAAATCGGATGACTATGTTTTACAGCAGTCATAGTAACTATCGGTCGAAAAGTGGGTTTTATTTAGAAAAATTGTTTGTTTTAATGCTGGCGTTCTAAAACTCTTATGTATGAAAACATTTGCAAGGGTATATACACTTCGGCAAAGACGAAATTAGCTTGGCCTTCTCGTTTTGTTTTTGGATGTGCTTAAACTAAGTATGAAACATTCTAGAATAAAATACGACTGTTCATTATTCAAATGAGAACAAACGTTCTTAAACCAAGAACATTTCGTACATACAGTTACATTTAAAAATAGATCGTACTTAGTTCAAGTACAAAAATTTTTGGATTAAGTAGAATAAACTTGCAATGCAAGCTCTAAGAAGTGTATTTTAAGTTGAATCTAAGTATTCTTGAAATTCCCTCCTGGTTCTAACACTCTGGTTATGGAGTGAGGGTAGATTTCTGATCTACTGTATAAACATCTTGGTCTTTGGTTAATTCTAAAATGGTTTGGCGTTGATTTTAGAATTTATAAGACTTCGATGAAGAATTTGTTTGCACTTTATTTTGAGAGTGAATCGGGCTGTACCTAAGACCATAACAAATTAATAGTATGTAGAGCTGTAAACGAATAATTCATTTTTGAATCAATCCTGCAAATCATTTAGGCATTGACATGTTTTGAATTAATATAATTTTTCGGAATCAGAATTGAATTCATTTTGATTTAATTCATTTACAACAAAAAGAATTAATTCGATTTTGTATAAATTCAAATGAATTAGAAAATTGGATAATTCATTCATTTGATTTAAATCTGAATTAAATCAACTTCATTCATTTTGTCACATTTTCCAGATTAAAATATCTAATATTATTGTTTAACTTATCAAAATGCGTTACAAATAAAATAGACGAAAAGGCTAAAAATGCAATCTGTAAAATCAACAGATCTATTAAGAACGATTGGGGTAAGAAATACGCCGACTTCGTTGCAGGTAAACCAAGAGAGTTTTCCGATATATTTCCATTTACGCTAAAAAAAAAACCGTTGAACCATGGTTTTTTCGAAAAACTGCAATCTAAAAGCCAACGATATCCAGTTATTAAATAGATTGCCATCGTCAGCTGCAGTAGAGAGGCTGTTTTCCTACGCATTCTATGGCGTCTAGTAAACAATAATATTAGTAATTTTATACTGGAAAATGTGACAAAATGAATGAAGTTGAGTTAGTTCAGATTTAAATCAAATGAATGAACTATCAAATTTTTCTAATTCATTTGAATTTGTACAAAATCAATTCAATTCTTTTTTTTTGTAAATGAATTAAATCAAAATCAATTCAATTCTGATTTTGGAAAAATTGAATTAACTCAATTTTTTTTAATTCATTGTGAATTAAAGACAAAAATGAATCATTCTTTTACAGCCCTGATAGTATGACCAAAAAGATATTATTATAGTTCGAAATTTACTTAAAATATCCCGAAACAGTCTTAAAGCAAGTGTTTCGGGATTGAAAAAATCGTACTTAAAATACGGATTTCGTACTTGATTTAAGTACAAAGTTCTTGGTATTTTTTCAGAGTATCAACTCGATTTGAGTTTGTGCCATCTCCAAAAGATGTTCTTGAAGTTAGAAAATTGTAGTAATTATGAGAAAAACCATTTATGCACTGTTTGTGCTCGTTTTGAGTCCAATGCTCTCAGTTTTTTTCCTCTATGTGCATTTAATGATATATTTTAATTTTAATCGAAGCAATCGAAGATTTTAAGTCCGCAATGAGTCTCACATTGATGAAATCACAGGCTTCCGCCTGTGGCCAAAAAGAAAAATTTTGCATCCGATCGGCTTGAAACTCAGTTGGATATTATACAAAGGGGGTCACAGAAACCTCTTCCAAACAAATTCCAACCGAATTCCAATTCTTAGGTGCCACAGAAATTTCTATTGGTTGGTTTCAAACCTTCCGTGTTTTGTTAGAAGATTTTGCAAAGCTCTCTTGTCAGTGACTACGTCTGGGGTAGCGCCATCTACTTGACAGCCAGCGGATAATGGGCTGCAAGTTATACTTAATGTTTGGCGCCAACAAATATTCAAATTTTGCATTCTATTGATGGAGAATATAACTTAAACTTGAACTATAATTTAAAAATGCATCATAATATAGATAACACAATCAAATATTTCAAATAAGCCCATGAATATAAATTCTGAAGATCTTTGGCGAGAGATTCAGCCATGTTTTTAGAGGGTGAACTTCAATTAGATTTGTTAATAAGAAAATTAAATCTCTCGAAGTTCTGTGGCACCCCCACAAAAACCGCTGGGAAGTGGGTGGGAAATGGGTGTGGGGAAAGCCCAGCAGCAAAGTAGTAAAATCTTGATTTCAAGTTGATTTAGGAAGATTCGATTGAAGGCTCTACAAGGGACACAAATGTAAAAAATATTCTTAAATTTATGAAATAACCAGGTCGGAAAAATCAAATAATATTAGACTCTCACGATTGACTTCAAACTGAATCTGATATTGGTTTTATACTGTTCAAGGCGCAGTGAAGCACTACAGGTACTATGCTAGTTGTCTTATAAAAATCATAAATTTTGATCAAAAAATCAAAAGTTTGAGTTTACCAATTTAATTACGGCTTCTTTTGAGGGCGTTACCTAAAGAACGCCTACACTTTCTATATTACAGTCTTGGGCTTGACCGACTTTCTTAGAAGTTTGTTGTTCTTTTGGTGTATTTTAAGCAAATTAACTGTGATAAACTTCCCTCTTGGAAATCCAAATATTCAATTAATCTAAAGGTCTATTTATGGACAAGGACACTTAGTTACTTTCTATCCTGGCATTGTTTGCAGCATGAACACAGCAATTGTTCAAAATTTTCAAATTATGTTTGCCTTGCTAAAATGTGAAAATTGGCCAAAGCTTAAATTAGACCATACATCCACACACACACACACACACAACCATTTATATAACGAAAGGTAAATCAATTTACATATTTGTTTTATAGTTTTGCTTACATTGAACAAACCAAATGCCAAAAGCTGATGCCTTGAGTGCTAAAATATTTGCCAAAATTATGTCCTCACATACATACATACATACATTTGTGCATATGGATGTGATCGGAGCTTAATGAAAGTGCAAACAATGCGACCAGGCGGCAGTCAATAGCAATGTTCCATGTGTTGGTCAGCGGGCATGCATTGTGCATGATGTGGTGTGGCTGATGAGGGGGTGGCGGGGTGCAGGAGTGACTTAAATTAAATTAAAAGCCATGCGGCAAACAAACAGCGCAACAACACAAACATTTATTGATATTTAAATGTTGAAAGCGTCGCGACGACTGTTCTTCATGTTCCGTCGTGTACCGTGGTGTTGTTGTTGTAGCTGTTGCTGTTGTTATTGTTGCTTTGCGGTATGATGGTGTGGGTGTGCATTAAAAGCTTTGCATGACCAATGTGTTTGCGCAAACAACAGCAACGGCAACAACAACAACAACAACTCAATTATTCAACATAATTAAGTATTTTGCATTAAGCGCCCTGCGTATGGCATTTGCATTTCGGGGGGTTGTGCGTACAAGTGTGTGGGTGTGTGTGTGTGTGTGCGTTTGCTGATTTTTATTTCATGAATTCCAATGCGCGATGCATTTAAAATCAAAAATGTTGCGCATTAAGCCGCATGTTTGATTTGCGCTGTGGCTTTAATTTCAAAATTGCATTGATTTAATTTTAATGAAATTTACTTGAGTGCATACACACATACACTCGCACACCCACAGGCGTACAGAGACCAATTACTGCCGCTTGCACATGAGAAAATTCAAATTGAATAATTGCGTATACGCACCGTGTGTTTCTGTTAGGTAAATTGTGGGGCAAAATCACAAAATATAAGAGATAATCAACGTCCTACGAAATCAGTAAATGAACGCACAGAAAAAAGAATAATTATTTTGTTCCTTTGAACCATTGAATAATTTTGATATCCATTTGGAATGGATAGTTAAAATTATTGTAAAAAGCAGGACCGCAAACTCAAAACGTTATTGAAGAGATGGTTTCCCGGTTCCAAAAAAAAATTTTACAATGGTTAATGTTCGAAATTTTGAGGTTCGAGGTTTTCGGCCGATGGTTTGGGTTCGCTTTGGCAATGGCTTTCCTTTACTCGATATATATTTAAAGCGAACAGAAAAATGGGACGTAATAAAGATTCACGTTCTTGACTGGCGTTTGTGATACTTTTTGCAAACTATCGTAACCGTAGTTTTTACTGCCACAAACTAAGCGTAAGATGTTTAGTTTTCCGATTCGTATTTATTTTTTATAGGCGACATAATCGGGGTGTCACAGAAATCTCTAGAGATTTTGACCTCGGTTGGTTTGCAATTCACTCGGAAAATCCGTCGGTGTCCCAGAACTTGAAGAGGTTTCATTTTCATATTTAAAAATATAGTTAGAACAGAAACTGTGCCAATTAAAGTTCCATCGCTAAAAACAGGGCTGCATCTCTCGCAAAAAATTTTGATTTTTTGATGTTCACTGAAATTTTTGAATTGTGATAACAAATTTATTTCATATTTTGCATAAATAAAATTAAACGAGAAGGCCAAGCTAACTTCGTCTTTGCCGAAGTTTTTATACCTTTGCAAATGTTTTAATACATCAGAGTTTAAGAACGCCAGCATAAAAACAAACAATTTTTCTAAATAAAACCCACTTTTCGACCGCTAGTTCCTATGACAGCTATGAGATATAGTCATCCGATTTTGACCAAAACTTCCAAATCTGTATAAAAGCGTTTAATATTAATAATCGGTAATGTGAGACACGTTAACATTTAAAACAAAAAAGTTTTTCTTATTAAAACCCACTTTTCGACCGATAGTTCCTATGACAGCTATAAGATATAGTCATCCGATTTTGACCAAAACTTCCAAATCTGTATAAAAGCGTTTAATATTAATAATCGGTGATGTGAGACACGTTAACATTAAAAACAAAAAAGTTTTTCTCATTAAAACCCACTTTTCGACCGATAGTTCCTATGACTGCTATAAGATATAGTCATCCGATTTTGACCAAAACTTCCAAATCTGTATAAAAGCGTTTAATATTAATAATCGCTGATGTGAGACACGTTAACATTAAAAACAAAAACGTTTTCTCTTAAAACCCATTTTTCGACCGATAGTTCGTATGAAAAAACAGCGGTTAATATATGTAGACACGTTAACATTAAAACAAAAAAGTTTCTCATACCGATTTTGACAAAAACTTCCTAATCTATGTGAAAGCGTATAGTATTAATAATTGCTGAAGTGGAAGCCGTTAACATTAAAAACAAAAAGTTTTTCTCACAAAGACCCACTTTTCAACCGATAGTTCCTATGGCAGCTATAAGATATAGTCATCCGATCCGGTCGGTTCCGACATATTAGCAGTGTGCAGTAAAAAGAAGACTCTGTGCAAAATTTCAGCTCGATAGCTTTAAAACTGAGAGACTAGTTTGCGTAGAAACAGACAGACGGACAGACAGACGGACGGACAAAGCTCAATCGACTCAGCTCGTCGTCCTGATCAAGAATATATATAGTTTATAGGGTCGGAAATGAATATTTCTATGCGTTGCAAACTTCTGGTCAAAATTATAATACCCTTTGCAAGGGTATAAAAATTTAAATATTTGTTGGCGCCAAACATGAGGTATAACTTGCCAGCCCTTAATGCGCTGGCTGCCAACCAGATGGCGCCACAATCGCTAAACGGCGCCACTGATATGGTTGGTTTAGATTAACATGAAAGACTTTGGTTGTTCTCCTAATAATTATTGAAATAATTTATTCATTTAATGCAACCTATCCAATAAAATAATTTTGTTTACAGTACCAAAATTAGTTTTGCTTATCAAAATTGTTCGGGTGGTGAATTTAGCTAAATCTCCTAACAAAACACGAGAGATTTGAAACTAACCGATAGAGATTTCTGTGACACCTAGAATTGGTCTTGGGTTGGAATTTGGTTGGGAGAGAGATTTCTGTGACACCTCCGAATTTACAAAGATTTTGCACATTGGGTAGACAATAGGTAAGATTTTAAGATATCTATACTTTTTGTTCAGCCGAACTTACCATTTTGGTTCGGAACAGATTCCGTATTGGTTATTTTTCTCAAGTGTTTCGGTTTATAGTAAACAAAAAATAAATTTCCGGTTTTGAAGCGGTTCCGTTTAAAAAGGATATCGATCTTATAGCCTATTTCCACTAAAGAAATGAAGCTTCATTTCTTAAAATGAAAGAAATGAAGAAAATGATGTAATTTCTTCCATACAAATTGTTGTTTCATTTTGGCCTTCATTTCTTTTTATTTCTAAAAATGATGGCATTCTGCACGATGGAATTAGGTATTTTTAAAAAAAAATACTCGCTACTCTCTAGCATAACTTTCTTTACATAGCTTTTTGCTGATAATTCAGGGCGATAACAACACGTTCGCCCAGCGCAATTGGTGTCATGACGGGTATGTCATGTTTTTGATAAATATTCCAATAAGTCCACGAGAGTTCGAGTGGCGCCTGTTACTTAAATTAAACTTTTCAGCTGTTTTTTGACTACGAGATTCTATAAAATTCTATGACATTTATTTCAATTTCTTCAAAATGGTGACATGACAAATATAGGCAAGCTAACTTCGGCTCGACCGAAGTTTAAATACCCTTGGAGCATGATATATGCCTGCCAGTTTTTTATATGTAAGCCATACGATTTTGATCTAACTTTCCAAAATTGTGTCGAAACAGATAATATTCATAACTATAAACTATAGAGACGCTACCATTAAAAACAAAAAGTTATTCTCATGAGAATTTTATTCGACCGATCATTCCTATTGAAGCTATATGCAAGTATAGGTCAGTAACAAATTTTGGAAACCAGGGCTGCAAACCGAAGACTCCGGAATTTAGGAAAGTCCAACCAAACCTGAACCGGAGCAAAAACAATTTTTTTCTTCGCGAACCTAAACCTGAACCGGAGCAAAAAAGTAGAAAAAAAGGTTCAGTTTAAAAAACATATTCTATTTCTTTTTTTTGCTATGCTATAAATGTCAAGTTTTCCATTTTCCATATGCAAAAAAACCATCTTACTAAAGAAACATATTGCTTCATTGAAAATATTTAAAATGAACAAATAAATTAAAAGCTTTAAGATTAACAAATAACAATAACTAATGATTATCTTCCGATGAAGATGATGAGTTTGGAAAAACTATCACTTTAA
>JAEIFU010004439.1:0-14886 GCA_018904235.1 Lordiphosa stackelbergi | reverse complement strand
ATAAAAACAATTTTGTTAAGTTTTCGTGGCTAGTTTTGAGTTGATTCAATTTTTCGAAGCGAAAACTTTGCCAGGTGCCGGCACCATGGCGGATGGGAATCTTTCACAAACTTTTGGAGCGAACACAAAACACGCACCGACATGCAATTAGTTGCAACGCGGAAAGCCCAACAGCCGGAAGGGAAATGCAAGAGGCAACAGCGTCAGAATCAGATAATGATGATGGCCAAATGGATAATGAAAATAGTTGGACTATTAGTCATAAAACTGGTATATAGGTCGTTGCTTTTGTTATTAGTTTGGCAATGCAAGTTTATTCTGTCTATTGGTTCTAAATTTATCTATATGAAAAATTCTTGTCTGATTGTATTTTCTAATTTCAATACTATTAACGGTAGTTTTCGATTCTGAGTTAATCCACAGATTTCTCGCAGTCCCTTCCAACGACTACATTCAGTAAAAAAGTGAAATGTCAATAAGTATTTGTCATTTGATTTTAATTTTCAGTTGGCTTTCAAACGTTTATTTGATTGACTTTTATTTATTTCTATGTACAATCAAGGCTCTTACTGACACAGCTAAGCGCATTACTTCTGCCTGTGCTTTATTCCTAACAATAAATATTGAACATACATACGAACGACGCATATCATAAACACGCTTAACCGCACGTTGACATGTGCAAGCGTTTTAACCGCAGTTCTCCTCATTCTCGGAATGTTAAATATTCAAAGGCCTTCCGTTCATGGATGCCGCACAATTTGGCTGGCCTCGGGGGCCAGGTGATGATGTCATTGTTTTCCCTGCAATTCAGAATTGCCGTGGCAAATTCCGCTTAGTGCCATAAATAGCCAGAATTGTGTTGGCCAATCAATGTTGGAAGTGTTAACTAATTTACAATTTATATTTCTGCGGTTCGCTTGCAAAATGTGCAGAGCAAGCATTCTGAGACAAAAGCGCCAAATTAGGGTAGCGAGCGTGTACATTAATTCCAGATCGTGTTCGTTTAATTATGAAGAAATGGAATAAGTAAATGTATTGAGGGTGTTAACTAGTCCTTGTACAAATTTTTCATATAAGAGACTTATATATTATACATTTACATAAATATATATATATATTATACAATAAGACTATAATGAAATGACAAGAAAATGAAGAAAAAATGATATCATTTCTTCCCACATAATGAACATAATTTTTGCCTTTCATTACTATCATTTCTCGAAAATGATGACAATTGTAAGTTTGAAAGTGCCGTCTGTTATTTAAAACAAACAAAGCAGCTGTTTTTGTCAAAGTGTCAAAATGATGACAATTTGTCAATGGAAACGGTTTAATTTTTAGAAATGAAAGTGATAAGAAATGAAGCCAGTGGAAGTAGGCTATAAGATAGATGGCAGTTGTAGACGGTCAAATTGGAAATGAAGAATATGAAACAAAATTTTATAATAAGTATAGATTATCGGGGGTATAGATTATGGGGACACCACATAAAAAAAAATTGCGCCTAGAACTTTACCTCCAAAGGGTGGTGTGGAAAATAGTTCAACAAGGCATATATCACAGATATGTTATATACAATATCAAAATTCGAGTAAAAACACCAAAGTTATGCACTAATCAATTTTAATTTTAATTTTCAATTTTATGCGGGTGTGTACGCGCGTGTGTGTGTATGTTTGTATGTGTGTCTCAATTGTGCAGGGTAGTACGGAGAAGGGTAGGAGTAAAATTTTATTTCAGCGTCACGTGACGCTGCATCGCTACGCTAACGTCATGCATATTTGGTGTTGTTTTCATAGCGGAGTGTCCTAGGGGTAGAGGGGTGACAGAGGGTGGAGAGAGGGGGAAAGTGATGGGAAGAAAGAGGAACGTGAAGGGAAAGTGAGTGGAGACTCAACAGTGACTTGACAGTGACTAAACAGTGACTTGACAGTAATTTAACAGTGACTTGACAGTGACTTGAAAGTGACTACCTAATGTCTTGACAGTGACTTGACAGTGACTAAGCAGTATCTAACACAGGCCAACAAAATGACCATCTTTGTGAGGTGCAGCCCTGTTGATTTAAAAATATGATAAGTTTATGTTCACTGATTCCAAATCTGGTTTCGGTTTAGCTCCATCAGCTCTTGTTTCCAAGATATAGCGGAAAAACGAAAATGTTGCATTTTTGGCACTCTAGGATTTATGGAGGCCACACTAGGCATAATTGTCTGATTTTATGAGCTATTTGCGACAAAGCACATATGAATGCATTTTTAAAAAATAAAAGGCGCTATATTAGTACAGCGAAAAGTGTCTAAAATGGCCTCTAAAGACAGACATCTTTCGATTTATAGCATTTTTTCCATAATATATCATCCCGTTTAAGCTAGCGCAGTTATTGGATAATTATTTCCGCCATCTGAGCATATGGCGAAACATATGATCTAGTTTTGTGATTTTTATGGCATTTAAATCAGTTTATTTGGCAAAGTTATTTGGCATATTTAAATTTATGGGAGGAAAACTAGATTGTCACTCTAAATCTGTATAGGAACTGTAAAGAGGCTACTTGATTAGGCATAATTTGTTATATGTTTACATGTAGATGATAAATTTTATTTTGAAACAAGTAGCCTTTTCGCAGTTCCTATAAAATTTTTTACTGACAATCTAGTTTTCCTCCCATAAATTTAAATATGTATTTTTGTCTTAAACAGGCTATAACTTTGCCAAATAAACAGATTAAAAATGCCATAAAAATCACAAAATTAGATCATATGTTGGAGTATATGCTCAGATAGCGAATATATTAAACCAAGAACCGCGCTAGCCTGAACGGGATGATTTATTTTGATAAAAATGCTATAAATTGAAAAATGTCTGTCTTTAGAGGCCAATTTAGACACTTTCCGCTGAACTTATAAAGCGCCTTTGATTTAAAAAAAAATGCATTGATATGTTCTTTATCGCAAATAGCTCATAAACTCACATATTTATGCCTAGTGTGGCCTCCATAAATCCTAGAGTGCCAAAAATCAACTTTTTCGTTTTTCCGCCATATCTTGGAAACAAGAGCTGATAGGACAAAACCAATGATACAGTTTTGTTCAGTGCAATCAATATTAACATAATCAGATAAGAATAGACCTGCACCAAAAACACTGTTGGGCTGTGTAATCAATGTCTTGAAAGTGACTGAACAATGACCTAACAGTGACTTGACAGTGACTAAACAGCCAGTTTACAGTGACTAATCAGTGACTTGATCAGTGACTTAACAGAATTACAGAAAAGAAGAAAGAAGGCAGAAGTCAGTGATCTTATTGTTGGTATTTCTACTCCCTATTTTTTATACCCTTGCAAAGGGTATTATAATTTTGCCCAGAAGTTTGCAACGCATTGAAATATTCATTTCCGACCCTATAAACTATATATATTCTTGATCAGGGTGACGAGCTGAGTCGATTGAGCTTTGTCCGTCCATCTGTCCGTCTGTCTGTTTCTACGCAAACTAGTCTCTCAGTTTTAAAGCTATCGAGCTGAAACTTTGCACAGAGTCTTCTTTTTACTGCACACTGCTAATATGTCGGAACCGACCAGATCGGATGACTATATCTTATAGCTGCCATAGGAACTATGGGTCGAATAGTAGGCCTTTGTTTTTTATGGGTCTACATGTGATGGCAAAGGAATTGATATGTCCGAGGTGCAATAGACTGTGCATTTTAGAAGCGGCTGACGAGGAGGATGAAAGTGGACTAGGCCCTTCTTTTGGGGACACCACTTAAAAAAAAGCCTTTCTGGTTCTTGCGTGGAATAGGCCTCCTGGGAAACCACTTTATAAAAAACGCGCGTCCCATCGAGGAAAAATAATTTCAGAAATTTTGGAGACAGCTACCCTATAGTAAACTATTACCAAAATTTTAAAAACCTTGTGCATCTAATTGTTATCTCTTTAAAATGGACATCTTCATTTAAAATATTTTCTTCTTAGGGGTCAGAAATAGCCAATAAAATCGTATGTTTACGCTCTGGTTGCGTTTTAAGGACTTTGTGAAACTAGAAATTCGCCAGATATTTGAAGTAGTGGTTCTTTTTTCGGCCAAAGTGAGGAATCGCACCCTTAATATCCCGCCGTAGCCGTTCAATGTTTTGGGTGTGGGCCTTGGACTCAGGGTTGAGTGGTTCTTCAAAGCAATCACAGGCTTTCCAGCAACCCGTACGTCATCCATTTCTAATCAATAGTCAGCAGATTTTGACTTTTCACGAAATTTATTGTAAATCAACAACATACTTCTAAAAGCACAGGCGATTACATATATATTGGGCAAAAATGCAAACTTTGAAAGAGAACCGCGGGTGACCGACAACTGTTTTTTGCACGTAAATGCTTAAAATTCCTTTCGTTACAGTATTTCCTATAAATGGAAACACATTTTAACAGCACATGAGCATCAAAGCTGTTAAATTCCATATTTAAGGCTGAACAAATGGTAAAAATATTAAAGTCAAAGTGTAAATACTAAAATTTCAGAGTATTTTTCCCTTAGAGTAGCTTAACTTGCCTTGCATGTACTTGGTTCCTTCAGTCTAAGACAAATGTTCCTTACGAATATGAATTTTACGTTTATTTTATTTCCTCGCTGTCGTCTAGATTTAGAACCTAGTTACTTTACCACTATAACCCAAGCGCTGAAGGTAATTATCCATCTAAGATGCCCAGTGTTAAAAGGGGCCAAGAAAATGCTCTTTGTCCACTTTCATTACGCATTCCCTTCAAGGCATTAAGATAAACAAAGCGTTAAAGTTTTTTGGCTTCTTATCCGTGATGCCTGTTGATTCAACGTCGGGAAATTTCCTTTTTATCAGCAGACAATGTCCAGCTGGCTTAGTGCTGTTGGTCAAGCTTAAATTATACGAGGCGACTAATCCTTTTCTGGCAATTAGCTGACTATCCCGGACAGTCATCGGTTACAGATAAGACTAATTTGATTCATGCTTTGTTAATTTAATGCTGCAGATAAAAGGATGCCAACTAATTCAATGAAGAGAAAATCCATGTTGATCAACAAACAAAGTTGAGTAACGAAAGCCTAAAAGGTTTGTTTAAAATGCGACTCACACGGACATCTACATTCTTGAGCTGAGTGTAGAGCTCTCCGCCTGTAACATCAAAAGTGTTAGGAATCCAGGCAGAGGCACGTGTTGACTGAAGCACATTAAATATAATTAGAGTTGTGTTACATAACATAAACATAAATACACACACTTGAGTACCTTTATTTCGGCAGCTGCTTTTCCTTCCCTCCTTTAGTGTAATTTTAAAGTATTCATTGCTTTTTCATTTTGCTTTTAACTCTTATTTTTGTCGTTTCCTTTTAAAAAGAAATGAAATATTCAACTTTTATTTATGAAATTTTAAGAAAATAACCGAAGCAACAATTCACTTTGCTGTTGCCAGGTTATTAAAATCTGCATCTTATTTTCAAAATAATGATGTTGTTACACTGACGAATGCTGAACACGGTCACACTAACGTAAAGACAGACCAGTTGGTTTGATTGCTTTGTTTGCAATTGCCACTTTTCGGAATTCATTCATAGGAAAGTTATTCTTAGAATGGAATATAAACAACATTTAATAAAAATGAGCCACATAGAGCCTTTGCTACCTCGAAAAGTCTCTTAGGCATTGAATTCACCAAATTTGAAAGTACATTTTGGTCTAAAAGAGAATATTGGGCCAAAATTTCGCTTTTGTAGGCTTTCCGACATTCTCAAATTTGTTTTTATTGACGTAACCACGCCTGGCTAAGATACCTACAATGTTCTCAATTGGTTTTAGGTCGTTATAAGGTCAGGTCGAGCATGCTGGCCAATCAAAACATTTATATGGTGATCGCTTGTGAAGCGTTGGGTCTCTCTACTCTTGTGAATAGATGCATTATCTTGCAGAAAAACAAGATCTCTTTCCATATTTTTTTCAAAAAATGGCAGAAGACGATCCTCCAATACTTTTTGTATTCTCCACTGTTCATCCTGGAGCTTGTGAAGCACAGATCAAGCGTTCCAGACGCATGAAAGGCTCCCAACCCATTGCGGATCCGCCTCCGAAATTGCGTTTGGAAAACATAAGTCGATCCTTACAAATCTATCGAGTAGTGCCGAAACCCATCTGGGCCGTCGACAAATTTTTCATCAAAAAATATTATCTAAATGATAAATATTGAACAAAGCTGTTTAAACAAAATAAAGCTAAAATTTCATACCGGGCTCAGTTTTCTCTCAAGTTTTTTTCCACAAATTGAAGTCGTGCTGTTGTGTGGTGCGGTTTAAGAACGGAACCTTTTTTAAGACTCCTCTGACAATGCACTCCAATGATTGCAGCGTCCGCCAAACAATCATCCGTGACAAGACGTACTGGAACCTGCGGCAAGTGTGGAGCACTAAGCTATCGAATTGCTAGCTTTAGGTATTATGCGACTTTTTCGCCGTCGAAAACTTGGGTTTTCTTCCAGAGCTGTGCTTCACACCATATTCATCTGGATTGTTCAAAAATTTGGTGATAACGCAACGTGTTCGACCGATTTTTCGCGATATTTCGCTTACACTAAAGCCAACATCGTTGTAGGCTCTTATCCTTCCCTATTCCTCGTCGGGTAACAAACGCCCACGCGGCATTTTATTACAAATTCATTAAATTGTTAGCAGATATATAAAAAATTTAACTGAAACCAAATCTGTCTCTCAAGCCGCATTATTTCAAATATGTCGTATAATTTTGATACACTTGCAGACATGACAAAAATTGATCTTTTTTGCTTGATGCAATCAGAGATCAGAGATAAGAATATCCGATTTTAAGCAGAATACATTAAGCTTTCATTCTGCATACTTGATTTCGTTGTATTATGCTTTCCCATTGTCCTACGAGGGTCGAAACTAAAATTTTCGTGGTGTTGTATAATGCGAGTGGATTTAAAGAGAGGGTCAAGAAGACCCTCTTCACCACATACCCATGGCTACGCCATTGACCCAGCAATTGTTTCTATTGGGGGTCTGGTCACTTTGGCGGAGAAAAACTAAATGTTGTGACAGGGACAAGGAAAAACATATGTCATTTAGAGGCCAGAAAAACATTTGCTCCCATGCTTGAGAGTTATTTCTTTTCAGTCGCTCCAAGCAAGGCGCACAAATGACAGGAAAAAACAAAAAAAAATTTTTTTTAGGTACAGAAACTTTACAGGTTGCTCACTCTCTCAACAGAGACACTAGATTTTGATTTTCTAGTGTTTTCTGTTTTTCATAGTAATCGATGAGAGGAAACACTCTGAGCTGTCTGACTATAACAGTTTGATGGGGACAAGTTCGTTTGGGTGTCAACAGCTGAGCATAAGCAACTGAACAAATCGAGCCAAGTGTCAGAGGCAAAATGTCTTTTTGTTGTTGTATTTACACACTCACCTTGGCCTACTAGGATTAAAATATGTTTAAAATATACAATATTCGATGAATTATAATTGTAAATAACTTATTTTAAGCATTAAGTAGCTGAATCATCCCAAGCGGTTTCACGATAATCTAAGTCTTTAACAACGTATAATTAATTATTTGCAAATTAGTTCCTTAGACTGATTTCTCCAGTCTGGTCGCCAGAAACAATTTTAAGCGATATGAGGCTTGCGTTTAACCATAACCTTTATATCGTCTTTTATGGACAGCCCTTTATCATGTGAAGTGGAGGCTATTGGGTCATTGCAGGGCATTTTTTTTGTTGACAATTCGCGAAACCCTTTGCAGGTGTAAAAATGGCCTGCCGACGAGTGGATACAATTTACGTGAGACGTAATTATTGTTTGTTTATTTGCCTCGATGGCAATTTTTATTTTCCTTACCTTTTTGCTTACCGGTGTACTCTTTGACCTCATTAAATGATTCGAACACTTTCCGATATTTAGCCGTCCATACCGCCTCAAAATTTTAAACATGGGTCAAATAATATTATACCACATTCGCTGCAAGGCGATAAATTTAAGGTATTGTAAAATTAAAAATAATTGCACTTTCTTAAAGATATACGTTTCCGGAACTTTACGTTCCACACTTCTTGCCTTTTCAGAGGCATACATACGGTTAGGTCGAGTTTTCTGATCACATTTAAGTACATTCTCTTTTATTTTGGAAAGTTTGGGGCTCTGGAAAATTTATAATTCTTGATGCCATTATAGGCCTAATTAACAACAATCAACTGCGTCGATGTATTGTTTTACCTTTTAAAAAAGCACACATACATACATACACACATATATTTAATTGAAGCACACACATGCTTAGAAGACACTTTCGAAAATCTGGCCAGCAAAGTGTCTCAAGCAGGGACTGCAAATAACAGTTATGGGAAAAAAAAAAACTTATAAAAATTTATTTAAATTTAAAGACCTATATGACCGGGAGGCACAGAATTAATTTTTGGATCAGCTATTAAAATGGCCATAAATTTATATATCAATTTTTATCGGAAAAAAAATTATTTTTAATTTATATTTTTAATTTTTATTTAAAAATTTTTTGAAAAAAAAATTTTAAAATAAAAATTTAATTGGTACAATTTTTATTTTTAATTTTTTTTTTTTAAATTTATTTTATTATTTACATGCTTCCAGGTCCGTATAGACATGTATATACATACATAGTGACCCAAGATCACATATATGTAAAAATATTTGTAATTGGGTGCTTGGTTTAAAGAAGTTATTTGAGTTTAATTTTTATTTTAATTTTATAATAAAAATTGTTTGACAATTTTATTTTTATTTTATGAATAAAAATTGTTTGATAATTACATTTTAAAATTAAAAATATAAATTAAAAATAATTTTTTTCAAAAAATTTCAAAATAACTCTTATTTTGTAATTTTTTTATAAAAAAATTATAAAATTACAGTCCTAGTCCTCAAGAAAACACATGAGCAAGCAAGCTAGAAAAATCTCTCATTGATTGAGCAAAGAGCATTTTGTGAATAGTCAGAGTTGAATGTCAATTCGTTCACTTTTCATAGTGTCTGAGAGTGACTGTATTATATCTGACAGCCTGTGAAAAGGGAGCATTTTTGGAATCTGGATAAAACAGTGACTAAACAGTGACTTGACAGTGAGCTAGACAGTGACAAAACATTGACTAAACAGTGACTAAACAGTGACTGAACAGTATGACTGAAAAGTGACTTACCAGTGACATAACAATGACGAGAAACAGTGAGCCCGAGTGACTAAAAAGTGACTGAACAGTGGGCAAAAACAGCGGCTTAACAGTGTTTTAACACTGAATAAGCAGTGGCTTATTAAGATGTCCTTCTTCTCCTAGCAGTGAGTTAACAGTGATTGCACAGTGCCGAAACAGTGACTAAACTGTGATTTAACAGTGACTAAACAGTGACTACACATTCACTGAACAGTGAGTTAACAGTGATTGCACAGTGGCAAAACAGTGACTTAACAGTGACTAAACAGTGACTGAGCAGTGACTAGAGCGATGACTGAGCAGTGAGTTAACAGTGAATTGTACAGTGGCAAAACAGTGACTGAACAGTGATTTAACAGTGATAAAACAGTGACTTATCAGTGACTAAACATTTAGTTACCAGTGACTGCCCAATGATAAAACAGTGACTAAACAGTGGCAAAACAGTGACTTAACAGTGACCTAAACAGTATGACTGAGCAGTGACTAAACAGTGACTGAGCAGTGAGTTAACAGTGATTGTACAGTGGCAAAACAGTGACTGAACATTGGCTTAACAGTGATAAAACAGTGACTAAAGAGTAACTAAAGAGTGACTATACAGAGACTGAACAGTGACAAAACAGTGACTGAACAGTGACAAAACAGTGACTGAACAGTGATTTAACAGTGATAAAACAGTGATTGAACAGTTACTAAACAGTGACTAAACAGTGACTTAACAGTGACTGAGCAGTGACTAAACAGTGACTGAACAGTGACTAAAAGTGACTGAACAGTGACTAAACAGTGACTAAACAGTGACTGAACAGTGACTAAACAGTGACTAAACAGTGACTAAATGAGTGACTAAACAGTAGCTGAACAGTGACTTGACTTAACTGTGACTAAACAGTGATAAAACCGTGATTTAACAGTGACTTCAAGCAGTGACGAGTATTGATTAACAAACTGTGACTGAACAGTGACTAAACAGTGACTAAACAGTGACTTGAGCAGTGACTAAAAAGTGACTGAACAGTGAATTAACAGTGACTGAACAGTGGCTTAACAGTGATAAAACAGTGACTAACAATACTAAACAGCAGACAAGTGACTAAACAGAGACTGAACAGTGACTAAACAGTGACTAGTGACTAGTGACTAGCAGTGAATAAACAGTGAATAACAGTTGACTAACAGTGACTTAACAGTGACTAAACAGTGACTAAACAGTGACATAACAGTGACTAAACAGTGACTAAACAGTGACAACAGTGACTTAACAGTGAAAAACAGTGACTAAACAGTGACAAAACAGTGACAAAACAGTGACTGAACAGTGACTTAACAGTGACTTAACAGTGTTTTAACATTGAATAAACAGGTGCTTATTAAGTAGTTCCTTTTAGTTTTCTTCTTTCGAAAAATTGTCATTGCTGATTTATAATATTACAATTGAAAGAGCTGTGATTTTGAAATTACGTTCTTAAATTTAGCATCATGTTTCACCTCAAAGCCTGGTGTTATAACTCACTCACACCTTTTATTTGTTAGATCATTGTTCATTCTTTTAATTATTCTTGAAAACAAATTCACAATAATAAAACACAGAGTGACACAGATGAGCAGCCTGCTGCCTCGTCATTTCAATATAATGTTCTGCAGAGGGACCCCAATATAGTTCAAAACTATTCTACACCTGTCTAATATATACAACAAAAAATTTCATTGAAATCCTTTCAGTCGCCGTTTCCGGAGGAGTTTGCTAACAAAGTTTGTAACAAGAGATTTTTATTTATATAATTAATTTAATAATGAAGATTTGATATATGGCAATTGTCAAGTAAGCTTCACTTCTTCGTTATGCTACGCATGCCTGGTTTAAACCAATTTTGTAACGCTTGGCCATTCTTCCAATATTAACTTCCATTTCCCGTTCTAGTTAAAAACCAAAATATACTTAGCCACCGGAATCAATAGAAAACAATTGTTGGATATTTTACCCAGGAGTGAATTCACTGATGACAAGGTCTCCACTTCACTCCACTCCCCTACACATCCCTACCCAATTGATGGGCGCAAATTGAATGACTGACAAATGCACTTATGGCCCAAAGCAGGCGAAAGCTTTGGGGATTTGCATACGCAATATAAGTTGATGGCAGAAACAACAAACGGAGTGTAGCGACTGCAAAAGCTTTGCTGATCAAAATATACAAAAATTGCTTGCATCAATGTTTAAACTCGTTTTCCATGCTGAAAAGTATGCTATGTAAGTTGATTGATGGCAGTTTCTATGATTATTTGATTAAAAAATTGTTGACTCTTGTGTTGGCCTCTGGCCATGTTGTACAACTCAAGTGAACACATATATAATTTTATTTACTTGTGTGCGGAGCAAAATCATAATATTCTTGAAAAGAAATCTTGCACATAATAAATAACTGTAGAAGGCAATGCAGCATAAGCGAAGGGAGAGTGAGAAGGCGTACGGCCCTAACATTTTCCCTCTTTTTATTGTTGTGAAAGCAAAATGACCACAAAAGCTTCAAGAAAATGCTTGCAATATTAAAGCAAACCCAACTGGCCCAGCGGGCAGGCCAAGAAAAATGAGAAAAAATACAATAAAAATTACTGAACCGAATGCATCATAATGTTTACGTCAAAAGTGAACAACATAAAAGGGCTGCACAGTCCAGTCCCGCCACCGGGCTGGCTAGGCCACCATGTTGTTTGTGTTCTTTGTTCCAAGAAAATGCAGCCAAGCTTCAGCCTCCCTTCGGAGAGGTTTGAGACCCACATAATTATGGTTGCTATGGGAGTAACTGAATTGATTATGTAAGGCCGAGTGTGAATGCATGTACAAGACGAGATCTAGCGTGGGAAGAAGGAGAAGGGTAAACTGTATGTATACTAACCATAATCGGGGTCTAATTTCCTGCTAAAGTAAAGCAGAAATTTAATTATTTTGTATTCAGTTTAATTGCTCTGTAGCAGGTTTTGGGTTACATTATTTGCTTTAGATTCACCGTTGGATTGGTTCATCATGCAGTGCGTAGGATTTGGCTAGGGTAAAGATATCTGCCTGTAATACACCTGAGGCATAGCTATTTCTTTTTCTCTGAAATTTCATGAAAAATATTCCATTTTGGTTCAAAGGTCGATATGTAATTTGTCACCCAATCAGTTGAAGGTTCTGCCACTGATTAACCATGATGTTTGAAAAGGGTATACTAAAGTCGTGCAAATGTATGTAACAGGCAGAAGGACTCATTTCCGACCATATAAAGTATATATATTCTTGATCAGCATCAACAGACGAGAGCATATATACTTGTCCGTCTGTCTGTATGAACACCTAGATCTCAGAGACTAGAAGAGCTAGCGCAACCAAATTTGACTTGAAGACTCCTATTGTCTGCACGCAGATCAAGTTTGTTTCATACCTCCCACACTATTTACGGTATCGAGTTCAAATTTCAAACTTAGCTTTATATTGGCAATACTATAATCCCTGAATATTTATCAAGATCGGAAAATTAAAATGCCGAATTAAAAATGTTCTATACTTTTCGGATGTGCCCCGCCAAGGGACATAGGAATGCTTTTAAACATTTCTTCTTATGAGTAACGGGGATATTGAACCCGGTTAGAACCGACTTCAACTTACACTCTCGTTATGTAGATCGGTCCCATCCCAAATTTGAGCTTCATTTTCCTAAATTTCATAAATAACACTGTGCGACAAATTTCAACTTTTTCCAAAACTACCAAGAACCACTATGCGGAATCGATAGTCTACCCGAACTGAGTAAATCCCTAGCAGCGTTTGGCTCGATTGGAAGCACTTTTTTTTATGGACCCTCAAAGTTTTTGAAATTGGGTGGGCCAACCAAAAAAAAGTGTCTTTAGTTTTGGGAGAACAGCTCATTCAGTTTTAGTGATAGCTGCAAACTGTTTTCGGCAACGTTGATGTGTTGTTGGGCCGTTTTCGTTGTGTATTTGTTGGTTTTGTTTGGGGTTTCCTCACTCCAGTCAAAACACTTTTTGGCTAAGTTTTCCTCCTACGCGTTTCGGCAAATTTTTGCCTTCTTCAGGGAGTCTGTATATTTCATATAATAAACACAAAACAATAAATCAAATTAAACATACATACATACATATTCACTACACTACTTAATTTAAGTACCTATTCTTGTCGTCGTCATTTTTCCGTGTATTGCTGTTAGACATAGAGCGTAGATGGAAAGCAAGACTTACACTGGAAAGCTTACGAATTCAGGAAAAAGGGGAAGATGCAATTAATTTTAGAGAGGATATCGAGCAGACGAACTTCATTTATGCAGCGGCGATCACAAAGGGAAGGAGAAATGTGCGACATTAAAAACAAAAACATTAACAATAAATTGATAAACAATACTTACATCGACAATCACTAGTGCAATTTTTGGAAAAATGACGACCACAAGAATAGGTACTTAAATTAAGTAGTGTAGTGAATATGTATGTATGTATGTTTAATTTGATTTATTGTTTTGTGTTTATTATATGAAAGTTTTCGGCAACGTTGTAGGTCCGCAGAATAAATTCTTAATAGCAAGGTTTTTTAAAAAAATTCGTGTTTTTTCAGTAGTATTTCTTAAAAAACTTTTTTTCAAAAACGATTTTCTTACTTATTCGAGAATAACTTTTTAAAAAATCAAATTTTTCGCATACCTTCTTTGGCAAAAGAGAAGCTTTTGAGATATTAATCAACTCCTTTGAACAAGTTTTACAATAAATATAATTAAAAAAAAATAGAGGAAGCTAACTTCGGCTCTACCGAAGTTTATATACTAATGGAGCATGATATAAAAAATCAAAAAAGGTTTTTCTCACTAGAAATACACTTTCAACCCATCGTTCCTATGGCAGCTATATGCTATAGTCATCCGATCCGGCCGATTACAGATATTGCAGCGTATTTGTACCAAAAGACTTCGTGCAAAGTTTGATTGCGATTGCTTTGAAACTAACGGAGGAGATAGCATAGAAACAGACGGACAGACGGACGGACAGACGGACATGGCTATATCAACTCAGCTCGTCAAGCTGATCAAGAATATATATACTTTATGTGGTCGGAGATGCTTCCTTCTGAGCGTTACAAACATCTAGACAATTTTAATACACCCTCTCCAAAGGTATAAAATCCGAAATTAGTCGAGATCTGCGTGGCAAAGCATTCTTTAAGGGTATATTTTTGTTTGTTTATAACTTCATAAATTAATATCTTTTGAACTTTAAAAAGTCTCCCATCTTTTTTTGAAAACACTCAAATTTTAAGTTACGTGCAGCTTTTATTGTGTACTAGTAGAAGCTATATCATGGTAAGAAATTTTAAAAAAAAATTATAAACCATTTTTGCAGCAATTACTTAATATTATTAAATAATTTAAAAATCTATAAAATTATAATTTGAGTAGCTACAGTAAATCTTTCTCACCAATATCAATTTGATACCTGTCCGATAAATCAAACCTAAGATATCACCTTTTTAAAAAGCCTTTTTCCATTTTGAGTTGTTGACGATTTTTGAAATTGTTTATAAATTTAACAAAAATTTTTTTTTTGCAAAATCGTAAATTACGTTTCGGTGGAAGTGTTGAGATCTAGTTTTGGCTTTTTTAAAAA
>JAEIFU010004438.1:0-14886 GCA_018904235.1 Lordiphosa stackelbergi | reverse complement strand
AACCCTAGGAGGTTCAACCAGGTCTGTTTAGACCTTTTTTTATATAAAAGTGTGTATCTCTTTTTTTGTTTTGGATGTTAGAGACTAAATCCGTCAATGACTTTCTAGAAGCGGGTATTGAGTAATACCTTGATGCTCCGAAGTAAATTCTGTGTTTGTATTCGGTTATATTCGGAGTTTTCAAAAAATAAGTCTCTGTTGTTAGCAGTTCTGTGTAGACCTATGTGTGGAATGTAAATGGTATGGCATGCGATTTTGTGATCTAAAGTGAAATTATTTATTATGGGTTTTCCATAAAAAATGGGCATCAGCATCAAGTTTTGATGATGATGATGTGTTACGCGTGGTGAATCGGGGCAGAAGATATCAATATTTATCGAAGAAGAGAGGAATCAAATCTAAGAAAAGATTAGCCGAATGTTTGGCCAGTACTGATGAAGGGCCCGAAAATCTGGCGAGTCATTCGAAACGACGACGACACTGATCCAGATTATGTACCCCCTTAGAAGATGGCGGGGGGAATCTGAAAATCCATATGACGATGATGATAATTTAGAAGATTTCTACGAAGTCGCTGCAACTCACCGCTGGCGCTTAATGCTGTCGACATGAGCAAAGAACAATGCTCGTCAGGCTCAATTATATACGTTCAAAGGATGGCAAGCTTTGGTCCAACCTCGCCAAACTTGGGTAAATCGATGCCGCGCAACTCCGTCACTATGGGTCATGAGTCCGGCTCGAGGATTATCCGAAATCCCATCTCAATATTTAAATCGCTAATAACGCCAGAATATGCCGGTAATGGTCAAACAAGAATCGTGACCAGCCTCCGCCAGACGTGGAGGAAATTGGATTTGATAACGGCAAAACGAGACCCGCTCGAACTTTTAAAGAAAGCAAGTCGGCAGCCATCGACGATATTTTGAACATGCTTGTGAAGAACTTGGAGCGACCATATGTCCCGGGTGCTCAGATAACTATTGACGAGCAATTGCTGTACCGAGGCCGTGCGCTCTTCACACAGTATATACCGTCGAAACCTTACAAATACGGAATAAAAAATCTGGTGGATGTGTGATGCTGCCCAATTCCAACTACCCACTGAAAGGGGATTAATATATGTTGGAAAACAGGCAATGAAGAGCGTGCGGTAAGTCGAGAGAGAACAATGTTCTGAGGTGATCAAAGAAAAATACCACGCCGGTTCTGGATGAACGGTGGAGATATGCAAATAATTTCTTACACCGTTCTATGACTTGGCCGCGGTTTTAATGGAAACGTTAACATATGTAGGCACCATGCGCAAAAACAAAGCCTGCATACCGAAGGAGATGTTGGATCCAAGTCGAGATGTAGTTAGCACAGAATTTGGTTATCACAATAATAAAATCTCGCTATGCTTATACGTGCCAAAAAGGAAAAAAAGGTGTGGTTCTCATCTCTACCGAGCATTATAATAGCATCGACTTATCGAAGTCATCGAAGAAGCCATTTCAAATTCTGGACTACAATATGTATAAGTCCGGAGTGGACACCCTGGATCAGATGGTAAGCGGCTATACATGCAAACAGGGCCTGACGAAGGCCTCTAGCTCTGTTTGAATATGTTGGACGTGGCGGGCTTGGCTACATTTGTCGACCCACTGACAATTGGAACGTATCAGATGGATCGACCGGAGACGAGTCTTCCTTATGGAATTGGCAGAACAGCTGGTGTTCCCTCACATGGAGCAGAGCATCGCATCCTATAGTAAGTGATATTCAACGCGTCAAACAGGCAATGGCGTTATTCGATGTAGAGGAAGGAAAACAGGCTTAACTTTCATATTTTATGCTTAATAACAAAGGATATATTATTAGCTTAAGCGTAAAGTATGTCATTTTTATTATTGTTCACCGGGCGTTTTCCCAGCATTAATCACATTTACACACATTATTAGGATATCTGCCAATGTATTCCCATATAATTCCCATATAGGTCTGCGCAGACCTGGTTAAGCCATTTAGCGCCAAAAATCCCTGAACCTCCTATGGTTAAGATCCCATCGCACAGTATATGGACAAAAATTATCGATCTAGTTCCATTTAACTCAATGTTCGCAGTGTCTATATGTGCCAAAAATGTGTCTCCTATGGATTAGTAATATTGCACTGAGCTTATCGAGAGGTTCTATTTCTAATTGATCAGCTGTAATAAATGTTTTTATTTCGTCTGTTGTCCGTCTGTCTGTTTCTATCGCAAACTAGTCTCTCAGTTTTAAAGCTATCGAGCTGAAACTTTGCACAGGTCTTCTTTTACTGCACACTGCTAATATGTCGAAACCGACCGGATCGGATGACTATATCTAATAGCTGCCATAGGAACTATCGGTTGAAAAGTGGGTCTTTGTGAGAAAAACTTTTTTAGCGATTATTAATATTATACGCTTTCACATAGATTTGGAAGTTTTTGGTAAAATTAAAATTACTATATCTTATAACTGCCATGGGAACTATCACGCGAACTTGACGTGATCAAGAAAAACTGGGTATAAGGTGTTGCTATCTGACGCCTCTAGTTTCACAATTTTTTGGTCCCGTTCCCAGGCTATTTTCAGTGTTCCACTGTGTTACATAGGACACACAATCAAAACTTATAAACATTTTTAGGAAAATATCCAAAATATAAGTGATTGGCTATATGCATTGCGGTTGAAATTTTTAGGATAATTTTTTTTGCATTCAATTTGATTCATTTTGACTCTTGCACTCATTTTTCAACCGAAGTCAATCACAAAAAAACATAGCCAGGAACAAAATATATTTAGTAGGTCATAAATAGAATAGCCCTTAAATAGAATAGTTTGAATGTTAACTATGCCTTACGACAAACGAAAAACAATCAATCTTAAATCAATTTGGCATGAACTTGAAACTTTTTTTACTTAAATGCCAATAACTTCTATAATTTTGAACGGATTTGAACGAGTTATGTAGCGTTGTATTTTTAATAGATAAATCTTTAGTGACCAGCAATAAAATAAATTTTACACAATTTTTTTCGTGGTGAAAATCGCACTTAAAATCTAGCTTTTTTTAAAATTCATAAATTTAATGCAAAGTTGCCGATAAAAGCCTTTTCAACGCCGAATTCAAGCACCCGATTAAGAAGTGATGTATGAATGAATGATAGGGCGTTCAATTACCTTCCAAGAAAGCATTACCATTTCATAATGAATGAATCGATACTGAAGATATACACATTTTTCTAAATGTACTTTTTTCAGAATCAAAAAACTAGCTTTTCCGCGATTTCTCGAAAACGGCCCCACTAAAAAATATTTGGACTGCATTTTTGGACTCAGCGAAGGGATTTACATATGAAATGACTGTCAAATGTTCGGGATCGGAAATGCTGTAAACTAGTGTTATTAATATTATACGCTTTTATACAGATTTGGAAGTTTTGGTCAAAATCGGATGACTATATCTTATAGCTGTCATAGGAACTAGAGGTCGAAAAGTGGGTTTTATTTAGAAAAATTGTTTGTTTTAATGCTGGCGTTCTTAAACTCTGATGTATTATAACATTTGCAAGGGTATAAAAACTTCGGCAAAGACGAAGTTAGCTTGCATTATTTTTGGAAACTATTAATATAAGATGTTTTGTAAAGTTAGTACAGAGGTGGACAAAAGTATTTTGACTAAAAAAAAACATAAATAATCCATTATATCTCTTAAACAAAAAATCCTAAAACTTTGAAATTTATATCGAATACTGGTATAAAAGTAAGCTTTCAATAAAACATTAGTAGTACACAATCAGTTGCATAGGTTAGAAAATATAAATCAAAATGTACAAATGGGAGTGGACATAAGTATTTTGACAAGAATTTAAAATTAATATATTCGCAGCACAGAACCTAAAATGATAAAAAAATTTATTGGTTATAGACAAGTTTTTCACGCTAAGCCCGAATCTGGCTTTACAAATTCCATATCTCTGATGGATTAATCGTAAAATGGACATAAAAATGCAAAAAATGGCTTTTTTGACCATTTTCCAAGGACCCTATGTCCTAGAAACGGGTTATTTTTAAAAAATTTGTAAATGTCAAGTTATAGTACTCAGTTTTATCTGTAAAATGTAGTTTTTACTTCATTCATATCATAAGATACAAGTTTGTGTTCGATCTGCAAAGTAAGACCGATTATTAAAATTTAAATTTGCATGCAAATCGGCCATACTTTGCAGATCGATCACGATCTAATATCTTATGAAATAAATAAAGTAAAAACTAAAAAACTTTATTTTTTTTAGTCAAAATTCTTTTTGTCCACCACTGTATGTTTTGGTTTTATGAAGATAGTTTTTTTTAGTTCAATAGAATGGACAGTTTGAGTCCTTTGTATCGTCTTGCCTTTCGAAAATCGTGATATATAATATAGTGATTTCTGTTTCTGTACTGTGCTGTGATGTTTGGTAAAAAATCGTTTGCCCATTCATAGAGTTCTATGGCAGAAGTAATCTGTTTATCGGTAATCCTTTGAAGGCTTGCTTTTAGTGTTACCCCAGCTAAATAGCAAGGTCCTATACTGTGGGCTGTTGCATCAGTGGCGTAGCGTGTGATTATGCCGCCCGGAGCGGAAGTCGACTTAGCCGCCCCCTCCCCCTTGAATCGTTTTAAATTTTAGTTTTTATACTCTTGCAAAGGGTATTATAATTTTGCCCAGAAGTTTGCAACGTATAGAAATATTCATTTCCGACCCTATAAACTATATATATTCTTGATCAGGACGACTAGTTGAGTCGATTAAGCTTTGTCCGTCTGTCTGTCTGTCCGTCTGTCTGTTTCAACGCGAACTAGTTTCTCAGTTTTAAAGCTATCGAACTGAAACCTTGCACAGAGTCTTCTTTTTAGTGTACACTGCTAATATGTCGGAACCGACCAGATCGGATGACTATATCTTAAAGCTGCCATAGGAACTATCGGTCAAAAAGTGGGTCTTTGTGAGAAAAGCAATTTATACCCTTGGAGAGGGTATATTGAAATTGTCTGGATGTTTGTAACGCACAGAAGGAAGCATCTCCGACCACATAAAGTATATATATTCTTGATCAGCATGACGAGCTGAGTTGATACAGCCATGTCCGTCCGTCCGTCTGTCCGTCTGTTTCTATGCTATCTCCGCCGTCAGTTTTGAAGCTATCTTAACCAAACTTTGCACGAAGTTGTATGGTACAAATACGCTGCACATTTGTCGGAACCGGCCGGATCGGATGACTATAGCATACAGCTGCCTTAGGAACGATCGGTCGAATAACGTGTTTTAATGAGAAAAACTTTTTTGTTTTCAATGGTAGCGTCTTTTTACACTCTTAAGTTATGATTTTATGTGTTTCAACATTATATTGGAGATTTTGATCAAAATCGGATAGATATATGTATAGTATAGCTGTCATATAGCAAACAGGCAGGGTATATAAACTTCGGTCGAACCGAAGTTAGCTTCCCTCTATTTTTTGTTTTAATATCCCAACTCAGCGTTTATTATTATTATACGCTTTCACACAGATTTGGAAGTTTTGGTCAAAATCGGGTGACTATATCTTATAGCTGCCATAGGAACTATCGGTCGAAAAATGGGTTTTAGTGTGAAAAACTTTTTTGTTTTTTATATTAACGTCTCCCAACTCAGCGTTTATTCATATTATATGCTTTCACATAGATTTGCAAGTTTTGGTCAAAATCGGTCTATATATTTTAGCTGTCATGGGAACCATCGGTCGGAAAATGGCTTTTATTTAGAAAAAATTGTTGATTTTATGGCTGGCGTTCTGAAATTCTTATGTATTAAAATATTTGCAAGGGTATTAAAACTTCGGCACAGACTAATTTAGCTTGGCCTTCTCGTTCTTATTCATATTTATATGGGTTTTAGCGACCTGTTTTTTGTCAAGTTTTGCATCTGGCCGGCTTGAGGTCGGTGGAGAGTTGCAATTCAATGTAATCAACGCAAATCAACAGAGATTAATTACAACAATTTGGAATAGCAATTGGTATGTCCGTACAACGATCGCTGTTTCGAAGATAACCACATCTTCTCGTCAGCGGATTTTTGTATTGCATTTTCACATTCAAACGACCACTCAGACTAAGGTTTGATTGTGAAGTCGGCGAGTAACGCCTTGAGGATTTCAATTTATCCACTTCACAGCCTTATTCTTTGCGTCAAAAACTTCTCTGTCACATAAAAGGACGTACCCAGGATGTTAATTAGGGATGACAAAGACCTAAATTGTTCGAGGGGTCTAATTTTGCTAAAGTTGCTACCATCGTTAAGTATAATTGGAAAAAATTCTTTAACTATGGGATATATAAGAAGGATGCGCCGCAGGCGAAAAGTTTATCGCAAAAGCCGCGGAAACGTTTTTTACATACTTCCTTAACCAAAATTTAAAAAAAAATTAACTTCGATGGACCGAAACAAAAATTATGTCGAGGTCGAACATAGTTTTCTGGTTTGATGGCAAATGCGTTTCGAATTGGCTTTCTTTGTAGTCTGTTTGCAGAGGTTTTTACTGGAGGCTGATATAATTGGACGGGTTGGACTACGTTTTTTGGAAACATAACATAACCCAAACTGTGGAAGTCTATCCGTTCGATCTCAGTGGCAAAGATGCTTTAGTTTAGAAATAGTACATAAGATTGTCCTGCTCATTGGGCGCCATTATGACCTAAGAAATTGAAAGGTGTCTAGTATAGTATTGTAAACCCCAAATATTCGGAAAATATCGCGAAATCGATGAATAGCGAACTATGAAGAATTAATGTGAAAATATAATTTAGTGTTTGTTAATTGTTCTTTTATAATTGACACTATTAATTTGTGTGTTTTTTCCATGTAACAAGAAATTAAATAACTCTTTCTGAATTGATTAAAAAGTTTATTTAAAAACAACTTTCTGATTTTGCTCATAGGATAAACACTTTTGGTTTTAAAAATGGAAAATATGGTTATTTCTTGATAAAATCGATTATTTTTAAATTATTGTTCAGTTGACACAACACATAAGAAATTTTCAAAGCATACTACACATCTCCGCCCCCCTGCAAATGCCCTTGATAACATAATAAATATATTGGAAGGGCTTGATAGGAAAAAGCAGGATAAAATAGTGGAAGATATGGAATCCCCAACATCTTTGATGAAGTCAAACACAAGGTCTAAAAACTGCAGCATTTTTGACTTAGTCCATTGTAGACCACTGATCTTTAATCACTTTAAACTGACTCGTAAGCTTTCAAAAATGCATTCAATAAATAATTATTTTATTACTAGATCTTAAAGTGCAGAATCTTGCAACGTTCTCCATGTTGAAATAACAGCAGACTACAAATAACCTTCAGGAATACCACTATGTATTAATTTAATAGAATAATCAATATACATTTTGAAAATCGGCGCCAACAAAAATTGCCGCCCCTAAAAATATCCTATCTGGATTATAATTTTAGGGAAAATGTCGGGGATGTGGGAGCGGAGGTGGGTGTGGCGAAAATTTGTAACAAACTTGATCTGCGTGCAGACAATAGGCGTGCAAATTTCAAATTCGGTTCTCTCTAGCTCTTCTAGCATCTGAGATCTAGGTCTTTATACAGGCAGACGGACAGACGGTCGGACGGATAGACGGACAGGGCTATATCGATGTACTTTATATGGTCGGAAATGATTCCTTCCTCCTGTTACATACGTTTGCAGGACTTTAGCATACCCTTTTTACTCTACTAGTAACGGGACTAAAAAGGCAACAATTCCCTTTTTCTGGTGCAAAAATTCTATACGTCGGAAATGGGCTTTACACTGCCGTAGTACGCCCTATACTGTTATAATATAATATTAATTTAATATTAAATTGAGTTTCGTTTCGTATAGTTTGGATGTCATTAGGTAAATTATTTTAGCATTTTTTATTATTAATAGAAAGAAAGCTTGGTCCATGGACAGAGGGGTAAATGTTTAAAGCTTAGTACTCAGACAAACTAAATCGATTTAGCTGGGTGTCAACTCCATATAAAAAAAGGGTGTCGGAAAGCTTTCGTAAAATTCCGACAGGCCTCCTACGCTCGGTCGAACTCAGACAAACTAAAATTTCCGTTCATACCCATCGGAAATCTCGCGGTGCCGCTAACTTGACAGGCACAAACAGCTGATTCAATTCCGATGGGGTGGTAGCAGAAAAAATTGTTTGTAATTTTTCCGACACCCACCCGTCGGAATGTCAGCAGCAAAAGCTCGACAAAAATCGTCGATTGGCATAATTTGAAACCAATGGTAAGATTTTGCGTTGCCCATGACTTCTACATTCCATATATACTCCACAAATCCCTAAATATTTGCAAAAACAATCAACTAAATTCAAATGCAAGAAAATCAGCGCAGTATGACCGTTACACATTTGGTGGTATTTTGATGAAGGGTGGTGTTTTGGCGTTGAACAGTCACACTGCATCGTCCGCTGGGTAACCCATCGGAATAAGTTGTCAATTTAGCTAGCGGTCGATTTAGTTTGTCTTAGTACTAAGCTTAACAGGTTACACCATCGAAACCGTAAACTTGAGCTCCGCTCAAGCAATCGTAGGTATGCAGCCCTGGACTGCAGTGTTAGTTACTACTTTTTTGTTCAAACAAAGCAGCTCCCGACTTAGCTGTCAAAGTCCATTTGGATAACTTCCTTTTTTCCTTTCCTATTAAAATCATTCTCTTGCCGGCCTTCGGGAAAGTTACAACTAAAATTTGATCAAATTTAGAAAAGCGTTGCAGTACCACCAATTTTAGATCCATAGCGAGTCGAATACTGTACCATGGAAATTAACTCAATCGCGCTGCAGGAATACTGCGACAAGAATAAGATAGGACGTGGACGCTTTGAATATTTCGATGGCGAACACGGCGGCTATGTTTGCAAATTTACCCTACTCGATGTGGAGGCCAAAGGGACTGGTAAGTGGAATTATAGAAATGTAAATGCAACTCCTAATTTTTGTGTTCTCAGGCCGCTCGAAGAGTGAGGCCAAGTATTTGGCTGAGACCAACATCATGCTTAAGCTCCCCAAGGGGAAAGAACTGTTTGGTGGTGTGGCAGATGAGCAAACCAATTTGAATCGTGATGTGCTCAAAGAGTTGCGTGACTATTGCATGCGTCATGATATGCCACAGCCCATTGTGGAAATTGTCCAGCATGCTCCGGCGATTGTGGCCCGCTGTTCAGTAGCCACCATCACGCGTTATGGAAGATCGGATACGAAGAAGGATGCGCTCCGGAAGGCAGCCATTGAAATGTTACAAATCGTCACCAATGAGGGGGATAAGTTGAAAGTTGATAGGCCGATCAATCTCGATGCTAATGCTGAAGATGTGAAGGCCCAATTTCATAGCAAATCGAAGACCGGTGCCGGCGTGCGTCTGTGTGATAGGCATAATTTCTTTAAAAATTACCCCAAGTCGCTTAAAGATGCTGCCTTTAAGGTGATCGGATCCCAGGAGTATGCCACTGAAAAAGAAAAGGCCCTTGATTTGCTGAAAGCGTTGAAGATAACGCCCCGCTTCACTGAAGTAGCATCTACCTCAGTCGAGCCGCTGATGCAGGTCGAGTTTGATTGTGAGTTCGATGTTCTATTACTGTCCCGGGAGAGCGAAATCTATGAGCAAATCATAGATTACCTTAATACAATGCTTTCCTAGACTTTTGGAAAAAGCAATAATAAAATGACAGCTTGTGGTTTAGTTAAATCAACTTTCGTTTCATTGGCGATAAAATGGATGGTATTGTCTTATTTGGAAGAAGTTGGCAAGTTTTCTTATTGTTGCTTTCGGCTGCCCTCTGACATTTGCATTGTTTTGGTGGACAATATTTTAAAACTGATTTTAATTACTTAGTTCAGCATTCAAGTTTTGTTCCACATTTTTCTATTTGACTCAAATCTTTTTATTAGCAAAACATACACCAGTTGTCGAAACTCGCGAAATAAAGGGTGATTTTTTAAGAGCTATAGTCAAGTTTAAAAAATAAAACACATTAAATTCAGCAAAATGCATAATATACGGTAGCGCTCACCATTCACAGTTACGTTACGATTCGCATCATCTTTGAAGAAGTGCGGTCCAATGATGCCACCAGCCCATAAACCGCACCAAACTGTGACTTTTTCTGGATGCATTAGTAGCTCTTGCAATGCTTCTGGCTGATATTCACTTCAAAATCGACAATTCCGCTTATTTACGTACCCATTGAGCCAAAAATGAGCTTCGTCGCTGAACACAATTTTTCGGTAAAAAAGTGAATCTTCGGCCAACTTTCCAAGAGCCCATTTACCAAAAATTCTACGTTGCGGTAGGTCGTTCGGCTTCAATTCTTGCACCAGCTGTATTTTGAAAGGCTTCACACCTAAATCCTTCCGCAAAATTTTCCACGTTGTTGAGTAACAGAGGCCCAATTGCTGCGAACGGCGACGAATCGATAATTGATGGTCATTATTAACACTGCGATATTTTCTTCAGTTCGCTCTCTACGTAAGCGTGTTGGTGGTTTAATGTCCAACAATGTAAATTTGGTGCGAAATTTAGTCACAATAGTCCGAATAGCCGCTTCAGTGGGTCGATTAAACTGACCATAAAATGGAAGAAGCGCGCGATGAACTTTCTTAACAGAGCACGCATTTTGATAACAAAATTCAATAATTTGCAAGCGTTGTTCGTTTGTAAGACGATTCATGGTTAAATTATAGACTAAACTGAAGATGTTTGACAGTGAAACAAAACACGAAATGTGCGTGAGCTGTTTAAACCAATGTTGCCAAAAAGATAATAGCTAAAAAATCACCCTTTATTATGGGTCCCTGGACACCGAAACATATATGGAAATGAGTCTCCGGACAAACTGGCCAGACGAGGCACAACCATTGAAATCCGTTCAGAGAAGAGCACAATGGGGATGCCTATGGCTATCTACAGGCTTTACACAAGAGCCAATACACTGCGTGTAGTTCCGGACAGGTGGAAAAACCTTTCCTTAAGTGGCCAGCATACAACCTAAAACGTACTAACACACTCTTGCGTTACAGAAGGGAACGCATATGCTTTTGGTAGAAGCCCTGACGGTTGCACGCCATGATTTCTGTAGAGGTTGCAGATATGCGGAAGAGGAGGAAACGGTAGAACACCTTCAGTGCCATTGTCCCTCTTAACCAATCCTTTGGAGACAACCGAGCTAGAGATCCCAGCCCTACTTAACTATATTCTGTACACACAACGGTTCAGTATGTGGTAAACTTACCTGTGGTCGGAGAAGCTTTCTTCTTTGTGCTACAAACAACAATTCACTCAAGACAGGTACAGGTACAGTATTTTCAGACGAAGTTTTTGGTTGGTAAATATATATTTGTAGACCTACTAAGTAAAACTGTAAATTCATCGTTAAGACACATTCGCTGGTTTCCAGATTGTTTGTGATCAGTTATCTGGCAGTCTGTTTAGACTAAGTGAAATACCTACACTCATAGAAAAAAAGGCCTAAATTCGCCCTGAAAATGAGAAATTCGCCTTTGAAATCCGTCCTCAGGCGATTCACCCTAAATTGTAGAAAAAAATTTCTTAATATTATAGAAGGCTTTTCTAAAACGTAATTCAATTTTTTTCTTAACAGTAGAACAAAAAGCCTTGAATAGAAAAAATATGTTAAAAATTAAAAAAATTTTAAAACAAAGAAAATAATTTTCTATTTTTTAGAAAAAAAATGTTATAAGGAGAATTTATTTTTCTAAAATACAGAAAAAAATTTGTTCCCAGTATTAGAAAAATCGATTTGCCTGTAAAAATTTTTTTTCTAAAATATAGAAAATTATTTTCCTAAAAATAGGAAAAAAAAATTAAAAGGAGTTTTTTAAATTGTTTTATTTATTCTGCAACTCAGTTTTTTTTATTAGCAAAATTAGGTAATATAATGCTCCTCCTCCTCTTGCTGGAGTTGGCAATTAGGTTGTCAATCTGAAATTAAAAAGTTACTTATTTATACAATTATATGTGTACAATATAATTTACCTTGACTTCTCCTGATTCCGTTGTTGAATTTTTTCTTCCAAAAAAAAAAATTTTTATTAATATATTACATATTTGTACAAGAGATGTCAGATCGCTTTAATGACATACCGCGTTTGAAGCGTCAGTCCAAGCAGATTTTTTACCATGGAACAAACACAAGGTTAAAAAAAAATATAAATTTAAAAATATTTCATATAAAAATAAAAAATCCATTACAAAAATCTCAGGAATTAAAAATTTTCGAAAACACATTTGTCTAAAAAACGTCATTCTAAACTTTTCTTTAAAATAAAATACCATTTTACCATCAACCAGGGCTTATCGCGACGCATTAATCTTGTACGTCCAATAACATCCGTCGAAATATGGTGATTTTGGTTCAACAGACGGCGCTCAGCCGCCGCTAATATTAACACAATTGTACCATATTTACTCAAATCGAAGTATTTTCTTAAATTGTTAGGCTTACATATGTTTGTGCATATCAGAACTAGGTAGTATTATGGACAGCCCACCGCGTTCGCCCGATGTTGAGGCCGGGTTACTTGTTCTTGGGGGGATATTTGAAGTCAAAGGTTTACCTCAGTGCAATAAGTATATGTGCATTAACATTTTTGGAAAAACCTTGTTTTAAACCAAACGATTCAAGCCAAGTATATTTTTACTTATAGCTCTAGAGCCAGTAACTAAGAACTGCCTTACAGTACTTCAATATTTATTAACAAAAAATTATTATTTAACAAATGTATTTCATTCTTAGGAAATAAGTATATGTGCATTTTATATAGTTCTTAAAATTTTGTATTAAGTTCAAACTTTTGATCAACTTTAATAGTTAATGTGCTTTCCTTTTGCCTCTAAGACTTTTGCAAGGCGGTTTGGCATGGAATCTGCCAGATTTTGGAGAGTTTCATTGCTTATTAACTCCCATTCTGCAAGCAAAGCGTACTTTAAATGCTTAATTGAGTCGAACTGCCTCCCACCTTTATAAATCCTGGCTGAGAGGATACCCCAGAGGTCCTCAATTGGGTTCAAGTCAGGACTGATAGCCGGCCACTCCAGTACAGGTATTTTTCTTGAAGAAAAATAAGCCTTTGTGGCTTTTGATGTGTGGATTGGAGCGTTGTCCTGTTGAAAAATCCATCTATCTTCGTAAAGATCGTCTGCAAAATCTATTAATTCACTCTCCAGCAATTGAATATAGATTTCTGAGTTTGTTCTTATTGGAATAAAACATAGCCGAGACTTTCCTGCATATCCGAAACAGGCCCAAATCATCAGTGATCCACCGCCGTGATTCCTCTTATGGCGAGTTTCTCTTGGTTTTCTTAAGTCACGCCAATACTTATGACAGCCATCAGGACCATCAAGATTAAACTTTTTTTCATCCGAAAAAATAACGTTTCGGAATTCTTCGGTCCAAAATTTGTACCTGTCAGCAAACGCCAAACGAGCCTTAAGATGGCGTGGCAATAGCATCGGTACAGCCACCCGGGAACTATGTTTAAGGTTACAATTTTCAGTTAAAATTTGATGGATCCGTCTTCTACCGACATTGAGCTCTAAATGACGTTTAATGCCTGTACAAGACATTTGATTGTTTACAGCCAGGCGCTTAATCTCACGCTTGCACCTATCGTCGATGTGGCTCGGTCTGCCACTGCGTTTAATCTGACCATAGGAGCTTGGATTTTTAAGAAATTAGCTATCGTATTTCTGTGTCGAGACACTCTGGAAGCTATTTCAGTGATGGTAGCCCCACCTTCGTTCAATCCTTGGATTCGTCCGCGTTCCTCAGCTGATAAATGTGTTCCACGCGGCATTCTTAGGAAAATTTAAAATTTTTTTTGTGTTTCTGCAACAACTACTTAATTTACTCTCAACTTTTCATTTTTTATCAAAACACATCCAATTTGTTGCACGCCGACCATTAAATGCACACTAATTGGTTTTTGCACATAAACTTATTTCCTAAGAAAATCAAATCTCGCCACTCAAATGTGTGATAACGGTACTAAGAATGATGACCAAAGAAGAATTATGCAAAAGCATTCTAAAAATAGATAACAACAAAAGACTTTTGCATACCTAGAACATATGTTCTGTTACTATTGAGGAAGAGAGAAACGAAAACATATTTGCACATATACTTATTGCACTGAGGTAGAAACTTTACAAGAAATGTCAGAAATCCATACCTCTTAGAAAGGCGTGCCTCTTTGCAAATTTCTTGGAGAAATATGCCACTATATCACTAATTATCCCACTAATATGCGATATGCAGCGAAACACACAAACAATGGGAAGTGAACTGTCTGTCTAAGTCTGTCCAAGCTCTTTGAGCCCACTAAAAGAAGTGGATAAAAAAACCCTTGTATTCCGGCGACATCCACAGCTTCTGAAAGGACATTCAGTAAAGCTGGACAAATTATTGATGTGGTTATCTTCCTATCTTTCAAACAGAAAACAACGAGTCATTTTTAATGATTTAACTTCTGAAATAGTAAGTGTTACTTCTGGTGTACCGCAAGGTAGTCACTTAGGACCATTACTTTTTGGTTTGTTTATTAATGATCTTTCTCAGGTTGTTAAGTCATCTCAAGTCTTTAATGTTTGCGATGATGTTAAGCTGTCTTTGACGCTTTCTTCTCCCGATTCGATATAAATGTCTACAACTTGGCCTAAATTATCTCTTCAATCTTGGTGCAACGTTAATATGCTCTATCTTAAACACGATCAATGCAAGATCATGTCGTTTTACCGCACTAAACCTGCTTCGAAAAAACACGCTATTGATCAAAGAGC
>JAEIFU010004437.1:0-14917 GCA_018904235.1 Lordiphosa stackelbergi | reverse complement strand
CGGGCCGGTCATGTGTTCTGTTTAGTCATTGTCAAAAATACTATAGTTATTCGTACCGTGTGTGTCTTTAAAAGCATATTAACTAATTGACGTTTGTGTTTATCTATACGCAAATGTGTTTGACTTTTTTTTGTTGAGAGCGGCGGCAGTTCTATACATCCCTCCAACCAGTTGTTGACCCACAAAATGTTTGATTGACATTTTGGACATGGTGAAAAGTTGCGGCTGGTTTGCCAAAAAAGAAATGACGGCAAATGTTTCATTTTATTTGAAAAAGACTTTATTGATGGTATTTCACTATTTCATACTGGATTTAGAATCTTTAACTAAGTCTAGAAAAAGGCCTAAATAAACATTAACACACAAAAATGTTTCTAATAAGCAGCCTTTGCCTCTGCAAAGTTTGGGCAAACTATAATTATCTTAATTAAAATCTAAAGTCAAAGCTTGACCCAAGTCAAGTCAAGTCAACTCAAGTCGCAGTCCAAGCTACTGCCATCAGAGGCACACAAACGATTAGCTCATCTGTTTTCTGTGGAATTAAGTAATCAACGTAGTTTAAACGGCCAACCACCACCAGGTTGGTTGGGACTTCTAAAAGGGAAAACTGACATGAAAACGAAAAAGCAAATCTCAGCTCTTGCTTGCACATTGCTCTATAGAAATTTAAATTTGAACGAAACAAATATCTCTGGTTTTTGTGTTTTGGCTCATTTTGTTGTTTTTTTTTTGGCTGAAATAATGTTGATGTCATAGGTTCGTACAAAAAAGTGTTTATGGTAGGCATTCAGTTTGATACTTTGTGTGTGAGCTAATGCAAGCGTACAAAAAAATAAAGCAGAGTGGAATGCGAATGGGCTGTCCACAATATATGTATGGATATGCCAAATATTTGTTATGTCAAACCATTTTTGGGGTATTTTTAATGAGTGTTTTGAAGTGTACAAAGTGACTAAGGGAAAGCCCTTTAGATGATGGGCTGGAACTGGCTGGTTTGTGAAATAAGTTTGTTAAAATTACAATATTTTATTAAATTTAGGTAATTAATAACTATTATGAATACCTTTGTCTAATATACTTAATACCAAAGGTGTACATTAGGGGTTTTTTTTGTAAGGCAAAAAAATTGAATTAGAAATTACCCATACTAAGCTACAAATTATCCAATTTAATTGTCAAAATATTTATTAGATTTTTTTATTTTTATTTGTAATACTACTTTTTATTTTGAAATTTAAACAAAAACAGCTTGCAAAGATTAACTTTTGAAGTCTCGATCCTCAAATAGAACTAATTAATAAAAGCATCAATATTTCTTCATGAAGTTTATATTCTTATGAACATGAAATCAAATCTGAGCCAAAGAGCCAGAAATTAGTTGAAATTAGCCATAGCATTATAAGGCGTCAGTGAACCATAATTAGACAACCTAAACGAGAACGTAAGTTAATCTGATAAACACGACTTCCCCGATATACCCGTTACTCTTGAAAAAACATGTTTAACAGTGTTCCTGCGTTCCTTAGTGTGACCATCCGAAAAGTATGCAACATTTTTTTTTTGGTGGGAGGGGTGGTAGCGGGGGGGACTTGGTTCACTTTTTTGCTCATAACTTGAGAACCGTTCATCCGATCTTTATCATTTCTTCGGCAAATCGATTCATTTTGCTAATTACTAACTATCTCTTAAAAGACAAATCGTCTATCTTTAAAACTGTAGGAGATATAACGTTTTTCCAAATTGCGGGGGCGGGAGGGGGCGTGGCCAAAATTTGAAACAAACTTGATCTGCGTGCAGATAAAAGAAGCATTTGTCCCATACATATCAAACCTCTATCTCTTACCATCTCTGAGAACTAGGTGTTCATACAGACAGACGGACGGACGGACAGACGGACAAGGCTAAATCGACTCGGCTGTTGATGCTGATCAAGAATATATATACTTTATATGGTCGGAAATGATTCCTTCTGCCTGTTACATACATTTGCACGACTTTAGTATACCCTTTTTACTCTACGAGTAACGGGTATAAAAAGTAAATAAAAGACAGGACAATGCTGTTATGAGTGATCATTTGTGGCTTTGAAAAGCAGTTTCTTAAGCATTTCGCGGTTTTGTTACCATGCAGATCGCTTAGCTGCGAATTGCGCTTATGCATTGATCCTGACATGGGTTTTCACTTGGTTGGCATTAACGTTTTTTATAATTACTTTTTTTATCCTCTTTGTTTTTTTCGCGATTTAATAAGTCTTCAGTCACTGTAAATGGTTTAAATACCTCACCTATCACAAAGTCTGTAACTAAATTCGTTTTACACTCCGTGTACTTAACTAAAAACCATTTTGTACTTAATTGTACTTAACTAAAATTGTTTAGTACGCACGAGTGCTAAACACAAAAAGTTCGGTACTTATTTTTATCGGTCGTTGCGTTACGACGCTGTACCGTACTTGTTTTTTTCGATCGTTGCGTTACAAATTATTTACCGTACTTGTAATTTCGTACATTTCAAAACGAAAAATGTACCGTACTTTTCTGAGCACAGTACTTTTTGTGTACGGTACTTTTGTTGTGTATACGAACCCTGATGGGATCACAAATTTTAAAATGGTTCATAAAGTCAGCACGAAAAGCTACATTCCTCAGGCATCGTCACATATCAATTTGTTCTGTGAATGTTCTCCACCAGAGAAATTTAAGTAACCCCTAAATCGAGTAAGAACAATTATTAAAATAACGATTAAAATTCCTAAATATACTAGAATCGTTGCGCCCAATAAGTAGATAATTTCGATTTGCGATTTGTAATTTATGATTGCCGATTTTGCCAGCTGAATACTTTGATTGCCCGTTGCTATTAGTACATTTGAAATATATGATTGCTCAAAAATTGGAATTGGTTTCCGATTGCTGAATCAGCCTACTTTTGTGCCAACATTCCAATGACATCAATAATTTATTATCTAAATATTAAAGTTAGTTTGTGTATTTATTTATTTATTTATTATTATTATTTTTCTCAGAATATTTTACAGCCTGCTAATCGGAATCGGAAGCGGTTTGATGTGTTAATCCTGCGTTTCAATAATTGTCTGTTCCTGTTGCACTCTGACATATGCGAGGCGTTCACGAAAGAAAGATGTTTTGCTTTCAATATGGATTACTCTTCTCACACATTAATATTTATCGCACACATCCAAAGGGGTGCACCCATCACTGCTTCTCTCTGTCTCAGTATCATTAGCTTAGTGCAAAGAATTTAAAATGCCTGAAAAATTATTTAACTACTATTTAAATACCAGCCTTAAAAAAAACCTTCACAGTTTGCGCAGAACTTCAAAAAGAAATTAAAATTATAGCAAAACTCACGACGAGCAACAACGAACAGACACAAAAAAAAGGGGCATACAAAAACCAGTTTTACTTGAAAATAAAAACAACAAAATTGTACAAAAAATTGGTATGATATTGTACGTAAGCAGTAATTGGAGTTAACGTAATTATAAACGTACACGAACATAATATACTTATGTGTCAGCGTTCAGTTGGAAAGAATGAATGATCCTACGAACAGACTTCTGGCCACGCATTTTTTCCCAATTAACATGGAAAAACTTCAAAAGGCTCAAAAATACAACAACAAAAAAAAAACAGGACAAATTCATTTACGCTTCACAGCTAATTTTGCAATAAATGTAAGTCGAAAAACGTGTGCCTTGCCCTTCCCTCCTCTACATGCTGACTATATCAGAATGAGAGACAGCAAAAAATATTATAAAGACAACGTTCAAGGTTCTGCGGACATTGACGCAAAGGTCACACGACAACAACAACAACAAGTTTTTATGGCATATGTAGAATCGTATCTGAATTTTATTTATATTTTACAGATATTCATGTAAAATAAAGGCTGATGTTGATACTGATGAGTGACCAATAACTGCGGCCGTGCGGAACCATAAAAAAAAGTAAAAGTTGAGGGTGGTTCACAAATGAAAGCACATTTAATTTTCAGAGTAAACAAATGCGAAATGACGGACCATTGTGGGCTTGTTTCATGTTTCCTTCCAATATATAGGGAGGCTACATTTTTTAAGGGCAACTTTTTATAGAATGATGTAAAAAGCAGGCTTTTTGTATCTACTAGAGATGGGCGCGTATCGAATTTGCCAGTAACTGGACGATAACTAGAAATTTTTTTATCTGAATCTGCTTCACGTACGTTTTTACTTAATTAAACACTGAACTTGATTCGAAATTTGAATTTTTTTGAATAAGGCAATCTTGTTAAGTTTAGCTTTTCCTTCTATAGCAAATCGATGCTAGCCCTTAAAATGAATTGTAATAAAGAAGAATGACTGAGTAGAAGTATTTGATGTAGCAAACTCCAAGTATGCTAGAGTCAAATCCTACAATCAAACCAGGAAGACATTGGTCCTTCGAGCCGGATATGAACCACCGACTTAAAACAGGTATCTCCAAATGTAGACATCCAAACAGATTCCTTTTTCTTTTCTTTTCTCTTCTTTCATGTAAGCAAAGCAACGCAACAATGTTCATATGAACCAGATGATTCCGATGAACCAATGGTTCTGTAACTAGCTCATCTGAGATTCTCAGGCATGTGTAAAAGTGAAACTGAGTTGATCAGATGAGTTTAGGTCTGACAAAAACTCACATGAGTGATCAGGTCGTGTAAATAGAGCTTGGAGCAGATTCATATAATTTGTTTAACAAATCTCAGATAAATCACTTGATTTTCAAGCCTACTATAAAAAATGCAGGGAAAGAATTTCCCCACTAACAACAGAAGGGCCGATACGGGGCATGCGCCCACACTCAAAGCTTTAGTGATTTTGGCTTTTGCTGCTGATGTCGGATTTTGCTACAAGCCTGCCTTTGCAATTTCCAAGCGGTAATAGCAGTTCTGTCATGAGGTACCTTCTGCCGGCTCATTGATGTCAGTCGCAGACTGCTGAAGATTGAATTGGTATTCATAAAATACCTATACAATCAACCAGCCTCCTTTGTGGTGTTGTTCGTGTCTTGTTTTAGAAAAGTTATGGACAAATCATAACTTAATGACCTAGAGGTCACTAAAACAATCACTTTCTACTATAACAACTTAAGGAATTTTGGTTTATTTTTTTTTTTGGGTTGGTCGTTTTTTTTAAACAGTAACCAGGTACGAATATCGAATGTGTGGGCGACACAATCGATTGGTAATACACAAGTTAAATGTTTAATCCAACTATCACGCTATTGTTCGCGACAATAACGAGTAGTTTACACTTTAATGTTTATTGTAATAGTAGATTGTTCGTCATTGACCATTTTTCGATGATGATGTCTTAATTATACTTCGATGTAGTTCACAATTCAATTTTTAGGTTAAAACCGAAAGAACATGAGCCTTGAAAAAGGCTAGCATGTCACACACGTGCGCCTTGAAAAAGGCATAGTTTTACTTGTCAGAAATGGTCTTATCGATGCGATAGTTTATCGATGTTCGAAATACATCGTATCGTATCGACGAAACATTGTTTTTCCGGGAGCTCAATACAAAGCTATAACGTAAAAGGATTAAGAGCGCTGCAGTTGTGTAGCCCGACTACGAAATACCCTGTACAACCAACAACAAACACACACAAGACTCATGCGACTTCAATAAGCACAGTGCTTTAAGTTGTTTTCAAAGTCTCAACAACGTATGGGAGCACAAAAATCATTTCCGACAGGATCCCGGTTTAAGTAAAAGTATCTTTATTTGTATTTTTTAAGTTTATTTATTTTTTTAGTTTTATTCGATACATAGCGTAGTTTTTTTTTAGTATTTGGTCAACAATCGATTGTTGTGACCCGCTATCGATGTATCGGAGCAAACTTTATATTGTATCAAAGTAAGAGTAAAAATTTCTAAATTTGTCATGAATTACCTATGATACACTCAAAAAAAATCAATCCATATGGGATCGAATCATTCCTAAGCGGTAATGAAAACAACGTAATTCCGGATATGCTTGAACCGATCAGAAAAAGGATTGAGTTGATCCGCCTTTTGATCCCAAGAAAGATTAAAAATATCCCGGTAAAACCTCTAAGAGATTGAATTTTATTATAATTTTAGAAAAAAAAAAATTATTTAATCCCAAAGCTGTAGCATTTTGCTGGCATGTTTAACTTTCTAATTTGAGGATAGACAACTCTTCTTCCTTTCCTCCGCCAGGCCATTTGCCATAGGACATCCTTATCAACTTTCAACTTGGTTTATTTAAGACTTTTGAAAAACAAACTTAATAATAAATATACAAATTGTGCTCAACTGGGATTCGAACACACAACCACGCGCGCACTGAACATGAATGGAATGGCATTTCATCACACACCACCAACCCCATCTGTTGTTGCTGCATGCTAAAAGCCCAGCCAGCATTTGGAAGATCGTTTTTACAAAATTACTTTGTTGGAGTTTTTCGGTCGTCTTGGTGATAAAAATGTAGATTGGTGATTAAAGAAGACTTGAAAATGAATCGTGCATATGCTTAAAATGTGATTCATTGAAATAAGGACATAAAAAAACGTTAAGCAATTCGAAATGCATGTGATCGCGCGGGTGATTGAATAATGCTTGTTTAAAACTGATAGGTAATACGACTTGAAAATGATACGAGGCTACTGGCTCTTCTACAAGAGTCTAAAAGATTGAAAATTTCGGAAGAGTCGCGGCTACTTTTTCTCTCGAAATTATTTCGATTGGAAACGTAGCTGCAACTGCTCGACTATTTTAATCTAAAAATTTGATTGGATGTGAATTTGATTGAAGTAATCACATTCTGAATGATTCAAGTTCGAGGCTTGTGTGAATCTTATTTTCTTATTCTTAAGTTACACCTTTTTAGTATCGAAATAAAGCTTTCTTGATATAAATAAAAGTCCAGCTTCAATTTTAGAACAAACCTTCTGAAACTGAGAATAAATGTGCATAGTCTGGCTGTCCATATTTGCTGTTCTATTTGAAAATACCTTAAGTCTTAAAACTAAAATTGCGTTACTTTCAAGATAACTGCAAGTTGCATTTGCATATTGTGAAAGTTTGTCCCTTGTCCATTTCCCAATTGCATACATATATAAATACATTTATCAGGCATTGATAAGCCAGTTTCAAAGCCATTGCCTGCAATTGCGGTTGAAGTACATTTTAAATTGTATTTCTACAAATCTACCTACCCACACACACACACAAGATTCACACAAACACTTGGACGAGCCTATTACATAACAACATGAGTCGCTCAATTCAGTTTTATAATTCTTTTTTAGCTAATACCCAGGCAAACATGCCTAAACAAACCTCTCACACAGACACACACACACACACACGTTTTCATTTAGACATAAAATTCTAACTCTTTCGGATACGCTTGGCGCATGTCGAAGAGGTTTTCCTTGCTGTTTGTTTGTTTGTTGTTTTGTTGATATCTTAAAAATTCTAAGATTTGCATATGATATTAAAATACTTGTATATATTTTTTTTGTTATATTTAGAAGAGCAATGGAATTGTTTAGCTATTTTTAAAGGTTTCTCTTACACCTGAAAAAAGAGATTTTTTTGCGACTTATTTTGTTTGGCTTTAATTAGTTTATTTGTTTATTGTATGTGTGTGTGTTAGGTTCTTTTTTTTTTGAGCAGGTTAAACCAGTTTGCTGGTTTTGGAGGGAGTTCTACAAGAACAAAATTATTTTATAGTTTTTTGTGTTTTTTTTTTTTTTTGGGCGCACCTCAGCCTAATCGCCTGCTCATAATTTAATAAAAAGAAACACTACGTTTAGGCTTATCGCGGCTCTCTATTACTGCACACTCACACACACACACACGGAGACCTCCTCCGTCAACGATTAGATAATAGCATTTTAAATGTTGTCTCTACTGTACAGTAAAGTCGCCACATGAAAAATGACCAACAATAAAAATGGACTTTGTTTTGAAAAACTGAAACAAGACTGATAAGGCCCAAACTGTCTCAGCGAGAAGCAGAAAATAAAAGAGAGACAGACGGAGCGACCTAAGAGAGAAAAACAAAAAGAGAACTTGAGTTAGCTGACTGGCTAGCTGGCTGGTCGTTTGATGTTAATGAAATGATTTCGGCACAAGCACGTCACAAATTAAATAAAAATAAATTTCACATTTTTCATGGCTAGACACTAGAGGGAATTCGATTGAGATAGGGAAAGCCTGAGGAAATCACCTTCAAACGGTAAGAAATACAAACGCCGCACGATAAAATCAAGATGTATGCACAAATTTTGTGATTTTAAAACCAAAATTGGTCTCAAAAATCTTAAATGTTGAAATGTTAAAATGGGAGCACGGCTGCTTCCATAACTCTAAAAAATCAATAACAAACTTTTGATTTATAATAAAACTAAGATGGGACCGGAAGGTCGAAACACTTCCCTTGTGGTGTGGTGCGTTGCTGTTTTTTCAAGTTATAAGCAAACATAATATGACCTCGAGCCAGCTAAAACTTGCTAATTTAAAACTAAATAAGTCTAAGTTCTAATTCTGGTCAATTATCATGCCCCCGAAACTAAGTCAGTTTCTCTTTTTTGGAGAAAAATCAAATAAAATACCGAGCGTAGGTTAAAATCGACCCCACCCGACTTCGATATGCCCTTTATTTAGAAATACTGCAATTAAAAGCCTTCACTTACTCCAATTAACAGAGCATTTACATCGTAGCTTAAAAGATAAATTGAAATTTAAAATGGAAGCTTGATTTTTCCAGAACAGTTTCAAAATGAACATACAAATATAATAAAATTTCTTTTTTTTCGGTTTTTTCCAGAACACAATTTTTTATACGATAAACACGACCTAGATCAAAATTAGTAGACTTATGTGGAAAAATATATTATTAATAATTTGTGATGAAAATCTTTCCCAAATTTCCCTATATTTGGAAAAGCCTGCTCAACTTAGACGATCATTCAGTACGTTCAAAGCCTCATAAAATATCACTGTAGTGAGAGCCAATATCGCTTAGATATCTTTCTATCTCTTCCAAAATGGATGTTAAAAGCACATTACACAAAGAAATGCCTGAAATTGGGCAACATATTTGGTGATATTCTTATAACTCCGCTATTTATTAACCGATAATAAACATTTCAGTAATTATGGATGATGTGTATATTTTGAGAAAGTTTTAGAATTGAAATCGATATCTTAAAAATTGTGGCAGTTTTTACAAAATTTCTATTGTGGAGGCGGGAGAGGCGTTACTCTACGAGTAACGGGTATAAAAATGATTTTGTTTGTCAATAGTTAGTCTGGAGTCATATCGATATCACAGCGTTGCCACCCGACTCACAAGGTGGCTTGCGATAGTCTATTGATGAGTGCTTATTTCGAAGGTGTGAAATATACAATGGCCTTGTTCACCAGCATACATCAAACATCATCCATCAAAAAAAGTTTATTGGCTTATGTTGAACGCTTTGATGAAATTTTCAGGTGAAAATGGTATGCGTGAAAGCTATCGTTTTGATTTTAACCAAAATCACAAAAATTAGCAATCATAGTTGCACTTCACATTCGTTCACCTCAACAATTGAACTAGATCCATCGATTTTTTCGTCATCGATTTGTGCTGGTGAACACGGCCAATGTAAACCAGCTTGAAAATCAAATGAATAAAAATTGGGAAAAAATTAAAAAATAAAAACAGGAGAAAAAAAAGCGTATTAGTAAGTTTAGGTGCTGCGGGTAAAAAAAATAATAATGGAGGAGTTTTATTGTTATTCATTTGGGATTTGTTTAAGGGGGACCATCTAAGTTAAAAAAAAAAGTGGATTTTCAGAATTTTTTTCGGCCAAATGGAAGGACCAATCGAAAAATTGTGAATGAGGTATTATATTGTGATACATTTACTCGAAAATGGTTTCGATTTTTGTATCAAAAACAAAATGGCGGTCGTGTATTATTTCTCCGTAGACCCTATTTTTCCGTGGCCGCGACACATAACTCAAGCTTAACCGATCGATCGAAATTTTGTCAGTAAATTGAGTACTAACTATGGCTATCGATCCTCGTAAAATTTTTTTGATTTTGATTTTTGGCGAAATGGTGAGTGTTTGAAAAAATGCGTTTTTGAAAAAAAAGTCTTAAAAATTGTTAAAAGAAAGTAGCAAAATGAGATCGATTTTTGCAAAAAGGGGCAAAAGGAGCAAAAAAATATTAATATCCTCGTATTATGTGCAAGAGAATAATATAGCGTTTAAAGTTCCGCCAATCAAAAAAGACAAATCACGTAAAACAATGAATGCATGATAACACTTATAATGTACATACCCCAACCTTTGATTTCCATTTTAATTTACTTCAATATTCTACGTAGATTTTATTATATACCTACTGATTTGAAATATGGTCTTATGTGCAAGGCAAATAAAGTCAAAGTTTGTGTAAACGAACAGCTGACTTCTGGGGCTGCCTCAATTCGCGCAGTGCTTCAAATTGCCTAGATAATACTATATTGGAAAAAATATTGTTTTTTGCTGAATTCTTAAAAAAACAAGGTGAAGTCGTCAATCCCGATTATAACAGTGCTTCAAAATTGTGCGGCTTTGGTTGTGAAAGGTGGGGGGAGGGATTCATTATATTGCTCAAAAGAGAAGCTCATCCGATCTTTTTGCAGAACTAACTCTAGAAAAACACTACTACAAAATGTGGGAATTTCTGACAAAATTGGGGGGGGGGAGGGGGGTGGGAAAAAAAAAAAAAAACTATTTGCCTGCAAGTTAATTTGTCCATTTGTAAACCTTTAGTGTTTGTTCACCCGGCGGGCGGGAGGGCGGGATGGGTATCTACTCGGCTGTATCTGAAATCAAGAAATATATACTTAGGTCGGAAATGATTCCTTCTCCATGTTACATTTTTGCACAAACTTAAGATACAACGGTAGGAAGAAGTGCATTGTATTGAAACTGTATCTGTAGGAAGAAAACTAGCTTAAATAAGCAAACGATTGGAACATGTCAGCTTAATTCGTTTGGTCCTTCTTATAATTACGGGCTTTTAAGCATGTATAATTTTAACCAAAACTCGAAAAATGATCATTTTTGGTAGCAATTGAAAACACAGTCAAAATTTCGATTGTTTTGTATTAAATCAATCAATTGGTGAAAAAACACAAGTTTAAAATTGTAACTAATAAAATTTAATTTTTTTACATTTTTACCGAAACTATTCGTTTTTTCGAGTTTTTATGACAGTTGTACATGCGTGTCAGCTTTTAACTACAGAAAAGAAATTAAATGAAGTTCTTTCGAACTAATGGTTTGTTATTTTGGTCTAAGCTACACCTTTGTACTGTTTTGTCCAAATTTGAGAATGGGTTTCAAGATAAAGTTGAAAAACGGTAAAAAAAAATGGTCAAAACTTGGTTTTTTTGGGACATTTTCCTAATTTTCTGTGTGGAGATGTAATTTGTTTAATTGGCTACAGAAAAATGTTTTGAATGCCAAGCGGAGAGGAACAAAATTGCTCAAGATATAAAAACAAAATTCAAAAGAGTTTAGGAGATATGGAATCGTAAATCCTACACTGAAGCTTAAAAATTCAAAGAAATAATAGAAGAAAACGGCAGCTAAGCATACCAAACCTATTCTACCCTCTAAGAATTGTTTTGTCTCGACGCGATGCAATTTTTTTGAGGTTCAAAATGTGTCACAGTGTATTTACAAGAACATGTCTAACACTGACAACCCTGAGGAAAAAATAATTGATTAAAACGAGCACTATCGTTACCAAAAAGTATGCATAAACGGGGTTTTTTCATTTGTAGTACAATGTTCTACTTCAAGAACAAATTGGGAACCAGAAAAAAACAAAATTTGGAGTGATATTGTTCCATTTTTGAGAACATGATTTAATTAATTTGATCCGTTTTCAAGAACATTTTAAACTCAACTGGGAAAAAATTTGATTGCACTTGGACCAGGTGGTGTGGGCGGATTCCTTACTTATTTGGGTGGAATAGGGAACGGGGACATACCTTATTTGATTGGAAGTGAAGGGAGGGGCAAGACTCCTGGATATGCGGGCACCTGCTGCTTCTCCCTTCACCCATATATATTCCATAGGAATCAGAAAACATCGCTTCAACGACCCACTCCACCTGACTCGTTTCATTTAAGTTTTTCAAAAAACTCAGAAAAATCGGAAAACACAAAGACGGTCATTGCCTGGAGATTTGAGACACGGTACTCTTATGCAGCTCAACGTTATGGAATGACGCGCTAGCCCTAAAAATGAACGCCTTATCTCGCAATTGCTATAGACGAAATAATGAGCAGAGATTTCGTACACTTATACTTATACCTATCCACACCTATCTCAACAAAAAATTCACCGGTCAATAGTTTAGATTTCTTGATGATAAGGGTATATTTTGTTAAGTCGAACCGAAATCTTGTGTTCGGAACAGTTTGAGGTTCAATTATTTTGTCACGTATTAGTTTCGGTTCACAATGAAAAAAATGTCGCTATTTCCGGGTTTGAAAGTTTTGAAATTTGGAACTAAAAAAATGTTTTTTTTTCCAACTTTTTTCAAAAAAGTTGATTTTTTGAAAAATTTAATAAAATTTGAAATTTTTGTTTTGATCAGCTAATTGTCAGGAATTTAGGAGTCAACAAATCTTTTAAGTCTGAAAGTAAAAGACCAACAGTCTAAGAACAGTTGGCCAATTACATAACGAAATGTGCCAATATACCGCTGAAATCAGATCAGAATCTAACGGAAGGGCGTTCTAACAACATGTTTGACGTCCTTGTCTTTTAACAAAAAAAAAAAACGGTATAACGGACCAAGGAGCAATTGCCCATTGCTGGCTTAAATGAACGACTTTAAATCTTTTTCTTCGACCTCGTAGTCTTTATTCAATTAATCTTTTAAGCTGTAGAATTATGCTAAAAGTATTTCTTGTACACAAACGAATTGTTTAGCTTTTAATTTAATCCTTAAGCTTAGTATACACCTCAACAAAGCAACTGCCAAAACAAAAAACTCCATATTAAACTAATTCACAAAACAAAGGCATTTCGTGTCAGAATTTTTTTTTAGTTTTTTTTATGGATTATTTTGTTTTAGCAGTTCCTTTTTTAAGGTAAAAAAGAATGACTTCTAACTTGTCTTTTTCTAGCATCGATTCTCGAATTTGAAATAACAAATAAAATGACTAACAAATACTTTTAATTCCCAATTATTTTTCCCATCATGTGACACTTTGTTTGTTATTTACCTTTGAATTCCGTTCAGGTTGTTGTTGTTGCTTGTTGTTAATCACAAGTATAATCCCAAGACATATTTATATTAAATGCGTTAATCCAAGTTTATTTAGTTTATTTATTTAAGGTGTTATTTTATTGAAATAATTTTACTGCACTGTAAAATTTACTTTTTCTTTTGACAGAGAGAAAGAAAGTTTTTTTTTTTTTTTTGTTTAACACTGGGCAACTTTTGGCCTTAATTTATGAATTATTGAACAATTGTAATTTTTTTTTTTTGTTTTATTTATTTGTATACAACTTTTGCAAAGTGAAACCGTTGTGTGTATATATATATATAATTATTTATATATATTTAATATTTTTCAATGATTTCTCAAGGCTAGCTTAAGGTTATTTATGTTTATTATTTTTGGTTTTGTAAAATATTTTTATTTTCTTCAAGAAATTATATAGTTTTTGATCAGAGTAGACGAAACTGTAAAATTTGATAAAAAAAAAAAAATCAAAATCAAATTATGCACTTAGTTTTACTTTGCTGAAACAAAATGGAAACGAAACAAAATATAAATAAAGATACGCAGCAACCGACGACGACAATTGGATTATGAAACGCGAGGGCGGCAAAGCGACAAAGAGAGAGAGAGAGAGAGAGAGCGCTCTCGCGTAGGAGTTGACACAAACTGGCAATGAAACAACTGACAAAAAATTCCACAACGATTTAAATAAAAATACAATTTTTCTTTACATATTTGGTATTTGTTATTAATTCTGTTAACTGTTTGCAACATTTACAAGATACTTTTCAAGTGTATTGGCTTTCAGCTGGAACAATAGCAAAAACACGCACTCACACAGACGACACACACTCACAGAGACACACGCGCACTTTGCTTTGCTTTGCTTCTTTCTTCTTTTTTTTTTTTTGGGCTGCGCCAACTTTTTTGCTGCTATTTGCGCACTTTGTGGATATTTTTATAAATTTCTTTCACAAATAGTTGATTTAGTTAGAAATTTTCGCATAAAACTTGGGCTTAGCCTGTGAGTAGGAGAGTATGAGACACGCACGATAAACGAGAGACGGAGACACGTCGACAGTGGGGCAGCAAGAGACTTTTTTTGTGAAAACTTTTTTGGTTTTGCTCTTTCCGTACCAAAAGCAACCTCACCAAACGAAATACAAACTCGAACTGAAACGCAATGCAAAGCAATGCAAACGATACACCAGCTGTGTGAGATACACTCTCTCTCTCTCTCTGGGGAGAACTGAAGAGCGGAGAGCGCCATGGCTGCTAGTGTTTGTATCTTTACTCTGGTATCTGACGGTAGTCCAATTAGAGCGAGACGTCTAGATATTCGTATACGAAGTGAGCTAACACTGCCGGCATTTTTTTGCGTGGCTCCACAATTAGCGTATCTCTGAGATACGCGCGGCGCTTAACGACAGCAGCAGCCCAACAAACAGACGACAAAAACGAATACGTCAAGAATACGACGACACGAAAAACACAATAAAGCAGGAGAAGAAGGAGAAGAGAAAAAAAACACACACTGCCGAGGGTTTTGTTTTTGTTGTGTTTTTGCAGAAAATTTAATGGCGGCGGCGGCGGCTTGTTAAAGCTCCAAA
>JAEIFU010004436.1:0-14918 GCA_018904235.1 Lordiphosa stackelbergi | reverse complement strand
AGGCTGACTGTATAACAGAACATGGTTGATTTTAAAATGGGAATATATTTAAATGCGATATTATAAAAATTCAAAGCAAAACCGCGCAAAAGCGACACCTACAGCTATATAAAGTAATAATATTCAAAGAAAATAATAAGCAATACTGCACCAAATTAAGAGGTACTTCTGGGTACTCTAACACAAAGCTGCCAAATGTAAAAAAGCACCAAAATTTAAGATTTTTTCATTTTTTTAAGTAAATGCTTTCGAATGGAAACCTCTGGATAATTTTTTTATGGCAATCTAATGCAAAGTCGAAAATAAGAAATCAAATTGTGGCAGTTGGTGTTTTTCTACTTTGACTATTATTTATTTTTTTGCAGAGATTTTAAGAAAAATCAACTTTGAACGATGCTATTCAAAACTGTTTTGTAAAAAGGTTCCAAATTTTACATATAAAATAGTTATATGTATTCAAAATCATTGCCGACCTTCGTTTTATCCAGTTTCCCAAACAAAAATTGGGACTTTGGCCGTAAATTTCGGGCTGCTGGCCCAGTGTGCAACGAATGGACCATTAAAACAGAAGAAATTTGTGCGGAGGCATTACGCCACGTCTTCACCGCCGAGGGAAAAACTTTCCACAGCCGTAGACGAAGCCAAAGAAGCCGGTCAGAGCGCAGATTGCGCCCAACGAATTTTAAAGCGGTCCAATGTAGTATAAATTCTCAAGTAGCGTTTGAGCTAAGTTGTTAATGAGATCAACATACATTATAAGTAAAATTGTGGATCAGTACACTAACCCAATCAAAGCGGCTGGCAATACAGCCTAGACTCCATTTACTTTTTATTGCTCATTCTCGTCATACTAGTAGCTGCAAACACAGTACTTAAAGTTTACATGATCCATAAGAGATCAATTAAAAAACGATACATGAGCAGAGGCAACGACCTCGACAAAATTTAAACTCGACCTCACAAAATAAAAATAAAATAAAATAATATATATAATTCATTCATTCATGCTGTACGCAAAAATTTAATAAAAAAGGCAAGCCACTTCATGATTTAAAAAGAATTATGACAACTACAGAAATTAAAATTTTGCCTGAGAAAAGAAAAATGAAAATCACGACTTAAAAACAAAAACTTTTTCCCTTTTAATTAGGGGTGTCCAAAATAATTTTAAATCTCTAGAGACTTCGAGGACACCCCTAAACTCCTAAAAACCCTAAACCCTAAACTCCTAAACACCCTAAACTTCTAAAAACCCTAAACTCCTAAAGACCAAAAATCAGTAATCATGGCACAGACCCAGGTTCAATTCCTCGAAACAGCCTCAAGTCTGATCCCAGATTTTGACGGCAAAGCTGAAAACTTACAAAGTTTTCTAGACGCATTATCTCTGGTCGAATCTATTAAAGATACCCATGAGACAACTGCAGTCTCACTGATCAAAACAAAATTAAAGGGACATGCAAGAAATTTGATTGGTACAGAAAGCACCATAAATCAGATAATTGCCAAATTAAAAATTTCCGTTAAAGGAGAATCAGTTGAAGTTATTTCAGCAAAATTAATGAATCTCCAGCAGAAAAACAAAACTGCCAATCAATACACAAAAGAAATTGAGCAACTAACAAATAGTTTAGAATGCGCTTACATAAATGATGGACTTACCCCTGAACTAGCATCAAAATATAGTGTACAAAACGCTGTAAAAGCCATGACATCCAACTGCTCTATTGATAGAGTAAAACTTATCATGCAGGCAGGTAGCTTCACAACCATGAATGACGCTATCGCCAAATTTGTCAACAGTTGCACTGATGCAACCGGAAAAACTGACTCAGTCCTATATTATTCGAACTATCGCGGAAACAACAGCCGTGGTAACTACAACAATGGACGGGGTCAGTACCATAATAACGGAAACAGAGGAAGAGGTTACCAAGGTAATCAGGGATACCGCCAAAATAATAACAATGGTTACAATAACCGTGGCCGAGGTACCAATAATGGCAACTATAGAGGCCAATACAATGGCAACTACAGAGGCCAAGGAAACCAAAATAATTGGCGAGGACAAAGTAACAATCACAACATCCGAACAACAAATTCGGAAAACGCTCAACCCCCTTGAGCAACAACAATCAGTAAAAGTATACTCAATCAATCTCAATCTAAGTAATATAATTACAGTTCAAAATGCAGAAACAAAGTCAAATCTGACATTTTTGATTGATACAGGAGCAGACATTTCGGTGATAAAACACCAACAAAATGAATATTACAACATAAATACAAACATTATAAGCAATATAACAGGTATTGGACAAGGAACAACACGTTCTTATGGTCTAGTACATCTGGAACTACTTACAGACAAGTACATTGTACCACATGATTTCCATGTAGTACCAGAAAACTTTTCAATACCAACAGATGGTATATTGGGCTATGATTTTTTCAAACAATTTAATTGCTTATTAGATTATCAAGAGGAGAAAAATACACTAATTTTGCGCCCAAAAAATTTCCATACACACATCCAAATCCCAATAAAACACTCACTCGAGAATGACTCATTATTATTACCTGCTAGATCTGAAGTCATACGACAAGTAAGATTAAAGACTAGTGAAAAAACGGTTTTAGTTCCCAATCAGGAGATACAGCCGGGAATAATAATAGCAAGCTCAATAGTAACAAGTAATAATGCATACATTCGCATAGTAAATACTACTTCGAAAAATACAGAAATTGACAGTCAAAACATACAGTTTGAGTCACTTAATGACTACGATATAATCCAGTTAAACAAAGAAAAGTCAAGAACAAGGGAAATATTGAAGAAATTAAAATTTCCTAAACAGTTCAAATCTAAACTAACCGAACTTTGCACTGAATACAGTGATATATTTGGTTTAGAAACAGAACCTATATCCGCAAACAATTTCTATAAACAAAAGCTTAGATTGAATGATAAAACACCTGTATACATAAAAAACTACAGAAATGCTGAGTCGGAAAAGCAAGAAATAAACGATCAGGTACAAAAACTAATTAAAGATGGCATTGTCGAACCATCCATCTCTGAATATAACAGCCCACTTTTCTTTGTACCCAAGAAATCACTTCCAAATTCAACGGAAAAAAGATGGCGTTTAGTAGTTGATTATCGCCAAATTAACAAAAAGTTACTAGCGGACAAGTTCCCACTTCCAAGAATAGAAGATATTCTAGATCAACTAGGTCGAGCGAAATACTTTTCATGTCTCGATCTAATGTCTGGATTTCACCAGATAGAACTTGATGAGAAATCAAGGAATATGACATCATTTTCAACGAGCACAGGCTCTTATCGCTACACGCGATTACCATATGGACTTAAAGTCGCACCAAATTCTTTTATGCGCATGATGACACTTGCATTTTCAGGTCTAGAACCATCGCAAGCATTTCTCTATATGGATGACCTAGTAGTCATTGGATGTTCCGAACAACATATGATCAAAAATTTGACAAACGTCTTCGAACTATGTAGCAAAAATTTAAAATTACATCCAGAAAAATGTTCATTCTTCATGCACGAAGTTACTTATCTTGGTCACAAATGTACCGATAAAGGAATTCTCCCAGATGACAAAAACTATGACGTCATTAAAAACTATCCAAAACCAACTGATGCAGATAGTGCACGTAGATTCGTTGCCTTTTGAAACTATTATCGGAGATTTATCCAAAATTTCGCAGAACATTCACGCCACTTAACGAGGCTTTGTAAAAAGAACGTTCAATTTCAATGGACTCCAGAATGCAATAACGCATTCGAGTACTTAAAAGAAGCATTAATGAAACCAACATTACTGCAGTACCCAGACTTCAATAAAGATTTTTGCATAATCACAGACGCTAGCAAACACGCTTGCGGAGCGGTATTAACCCAGGAGCATAATGGAATGCAACTTCCAGTTGCGTATGCCTCCAGATCTTTTACACAAGGTGAAAGTAACAAATCAACTACAGAGCAGGAATTAGCTGCTATACACTGGGGAATAAAACACTTCAGACCTTACGTTTATGGAAGGCATTTCTTCGTAAAAACGGATCACAGACCGTTAACATATCTGTTTTCAATGAAAAATCCAAGTTCCAAGCTCACAAGAATGAGACTTGATTTGGAAAAATATGATTTTACTGTCGAATACCTCAAGGGGAAAGATAATCATATTGCAGATGCTCTATCCAGAATAACAATTGAAGAGCTCAAAGAAATGAATAGACAAATATTGAAGGTCTCTACGAGGTCCTCAACAAGACAGAAAAACGGCTGCCCAGGCCAAGAAAGCAGTACAGCTATTAGTAGCACTGCTATCAAATTGCACGAGCAAAATGAAAATAAAAAGCCCAATGTCTATGAAGTAATCAACAACAACGATGTCAAAAAATGTGTGAAACTAAAACTCGACAAGCACAAGTGTTTGTTCAAAGTGGGAAAACGAGTGATTTCATGCTTCACAATTGATGATTTGTACTCCAATGGAAAACTCGATTTAGGTCAGCTTTTCCAAAGGCTTGAAACAGAAGCCGGAATACTTAATATAAACCAATTGAAAATGTCACCAAGTGATCAAATTTTTGAATCTGTATCACTAAGTATATTTAAAACAAGTAAGAGTGTTGCGCTCGAGTGCCCCGACAGCAAAATACCCTGTTCCAAGTAATGTGGTTCCTATAGCTTTGAATTCCTTTTATTTTAAAATTTATTTGAATAAATGGGGAGGCGCACTTGCATATCTTCGGTGGTTTTGCTCGGATCTTATAGTGGTATACAGAACAGACAGGTATTGGGCCTAACTAAATATATATTAAGTCACTAGGCTAAAGCTTAAAAATTGTAGCTCTGACAGTTTTTCGCGATTAGAAGAAGGAGGAGGAGGAATTTGCCAAATCTGGAGCAAACTTGATCTGGGTACAGTATACACCTACATACATGCAAAAATTTGTGGCTCTACCTCTTATAGTGTCTGAGATCAACGCGTTTATACAGAGAGAGAGAGAGAGAGTTTTTCGCTGCTAAAAGATGGAGGAGGTGGAATTTTCCAAATCTGAAACCAACTCGATGTGGGTACAGTATACACCTACATACATGCAAAAATTCTGGCTCCACCTCTTATAGTCTGTGAGATCCACGCGTTTATACAGAGAGAAAGACAGTTTTTCGCTGTTAAAAGATGGAGGAGGAGGAATTTTCCAAATCTGAAACAAACTCGATGTGGGTACAGTATACACCTACATACATGCCAAAAATTGTGGCTCTATCTGTTTCAGTCTCTAAGATCGACGCGTTCATACAGACAGACAGACGGACAGACGGACATGGCTAAATCGACTCGGCTGTTGGTGCTGATCAAGAATATATATACTTTATGGGATCGGAGGTGCTTCCTTCTGGCTGTTACATACATTTGCACAACTTCATGATCCCCTTTTTCTCATTTTTAATGAGAACAGGGAAACGATTTGGCCGATACACTGGCACGCAAGGGTGCAGCCACCGCAATGGTAGGGCCAGAGCCCTATTGCGGCCAACACACAATAAAAGAACTCCTAAGAATGGAAGAGAATACGCTTAGAACAGCCTCCTGGGTTAACACCAGAGGAATGAGACAAGCTAAAGCATTAATAGTGAACCACAACCTCAAAAGGTTCCAAAAGTTAATCCAACAAGGAAAGAATGCCCTCAGGATTCTGACAGGGCTCTACACGGGTCACTGCAGACTGCGGAGCCACATGTACAAGTTGGGAACAACAAATACCCAACTTTGCAGATACTGTGAAGAGAAGGAGGAGTCCTCTGAACATATACTAGCACACTGCGATGCCCTAGCGAGGCGCAGACTCAGCAAATTTGGGAAACACATTCTGCACCCAAGCAATATCGGTAACTTAGAACCCGCAAAAATCCTGGCTTTTGTACAGGAAATAGGGCTGCTAGGAGAGCTGTAAACTCAGTAGGGGGCACAATAGACCAATATTGGTCGCGGTGCTCCACTTCCCCAACAACAAATAATAAAAATAATATAAAAACGTTCATTACGGACATGGGTACTGAATATTAAAATTCATTAATCACAGACTTATGTAAATACATGAAAATAAACAATATACATTCAATAGCTCACCATCACCAAACCCTTGGAACAATTGAGCGAAGTCATCGAACATTTAACGAATACATCCGTTCTTATATTTCGATCGACAAAAATGACTGGGACATATGGTTGAATTATTTCACCTACTGTTTCAATACAACCCCGTCAGTAGCACACGACTACTGTCCATATGAACTTGTATTCGGAAGGCCACCGAGACAATTCATTAACTTTAGAAACAAAGATATGATAGATCCTCTATATAATATAGATGATTATGCTAAAGAAGTAAAATTTAGATTAAAGTAGCCTTTAAAAGAGTTAGAATTATGTTAGATAGGGAAAAGCAAAAGCAAAAAACGCTTTATCATAAGAAATCAAACTATTTTCTTTTAGAAGTAGGAGATTTTGTATTGTTAAGAAACGAAACCGGGCATAAACTAGACAACAACTATGTTGGCCCTTATAAAGTTGAAAAAGTAGATGATAGAGATAATATTACAATAAGAATAGGAAAGAAACAGCAAATAGTACATTAAGATAGACTAAAAATATATAACATAAAAAAAAAAAAAAAAAAATACATATAATATATAAAAGAAAACTATAATATTATTACGATATGAATGAATTAATAGAATGAGAACAAAAAAAAAAAAAAAAAAAAAATATTACAAAAAAAAAAAAAAAACAAAACGTTATTAATTACCATATACAACAATTCGCATATACAACATATAAAACAAAAAAAAAAATTATTAAAAATTTTCTTTTGACTAAATCCCCCATAATCATTATTAAATATTAAACATACAATTTTTATATACACATTACACTATTTTAGAATAACTTCATAAATATACGTTATTCTTTTTAAAAGAGGAGGTGTAGCGTGCACATGCTTTGGTTGTAAAGTAAATACAATTAAATACAATTCAATTATATATGAGAATACTATGTAACACTAAGTTGCAAGCTCACTGGTATTCTTTCCCATATGGAAATCTGATCCGACCACTTTGGTCTTGACCAAGCGCTGTGTCAGCAAATCACACGCTGATGCTACACACGCATACATACCAATGCATGAGCGCGCTGCGATCTAAAAAAGATATTTGATGGCAGCAATGCGCCAGTAGTCAACAACAGAGTCGAGAAAAACGAGGCAAAATCGCTTGAGGCTCTCGCGCTCGATTTAATTAATAAAAATTAAAAACGAACCAAAATATATTTGTACGTGGTGTAATTAATTAAAACGGCAACTAGAGTTTCAGTCTCCCTTCACCTCACTACACTGCTACTGCATGGGAAGGCCTTCATTATCGCTACAGCATGGGTGAGTAAATGTGATCATTTGTTTTCATAGTCTTTGCCCTGGTAACAACAGAAAATTACAGAACATGTGCAAGTGAAATAGTAATTTAATTATAACCAATCAGACCCTGTTATGGGCAAATCAGTAATTCTTCGTTAATCACATCATGGGTTCTGTGTATTTCTGGTCGTACTTGTGAACTCACAATCTTGGTAAAATGTTTTAAATTGATATTGGTTGACCAGATCTAATACAGATCCAACGTAAAGTACCGTAATCATTCGCTACGTGAACACTAAGAAAAATAATGTAGAATTTTGATTATATGATATTGTTTATTATTATATTGTGGATGGCTTAAAACGATGTACAGTATGTGCTTAAGTTTATTATAATGTTAAAGTGTATTGTCTCTTCCTACGTGTTCACTCTATCAACCGCTGCAACCGACTCTCTCTCTCCGACTTAGTTCGCCCTCAGAATGAGTACCTGAGTAATCTGGCAATGCATTCTGCGTTGCCAGATAGCTGTAACCGCTTCTAATATTCTTGTCCGTTGGACTCGCTTCCATTTGAAATCCCACATTCGGCCCTCCTGACAGGACATTCGCCCCGAATGGATCCTCCCAAGGCTTCATGAACTCGGAGACTGCTGACGTTTTAAAGGGACCTTCTGTATCTCCTACCTTTTCCACTTCATACCGCCCATGTTCCCTAACACCGACTACCTTGTATGGTCCGAGGGATTTTCCTTTAAACTTCACGCCTACTCCATATTGTGTCCGCTTTATGGCCACTAAATCATTCAATTTGTGCAGTCGGTCTTTCTTTCCTTTCAAATCAAAAGCCCTCTTATTTTCCAGCTTCAAGTTTTTAACATTTTCTGCCGATTCCCTGCCCAAGACTCCTTTATGCAACTTACACGACGTATCTTTAATGCTTTTGGGATCAGCTCTGTTATAAAATTCCTGCACTTGCTCTTGAAGTATCATTTGGTCAAACTGTTTGTCCCAATCTTTGTTTTCGTTTTTAACCCTCTCCATTTGCTCTTCCAATTTCACATTTTTTCCCTTACATTTTGAAACCAAATCCATTGCCTGATCCAACTTTTGCTGTAGTCTCTCAATCTCACGTTGCGTTTCTAGGTGCTCAGCCTCCTTTTCTTTTATTTTCTGTCTCAACTGTTTCACTTCACAACTCAGATTTATATCAGCCTGCACTGCCTGATTATCCACTTCAATCTGTTCTACACACATACTGTTTGTTTTGTTCTGCACTTCATTACAAAAATTGTACTTCGGTAGCTGAGATTGATCTTCTCCTTGTTTTTTGCCCCTGCGCATAAACTGAGTGCCATCTCTAGTTATACGCATATCTACCTCATCGAGAATATTTCTGCCCAGAATTGCATCGAATCTCATGTCCCCGTCTGGAACTACGTGGAATTCAATCTCTAACGGTATGTTATCAATTTGTACAGGTATAGTTACACTTCCAAATGTCAATACCTGACTCTCGCCGATTCCAGTCAAATGCTTTCCTTTTCCTGTTATCTCAGTTCCAAGCTTGTGAAAAACTCGTCTTCTTACTAAACACAAGTCAGATCCGGTGTCAACGAGACCTTTAAATACGAATCTTGAATGTACTACATTTTTAAGCTCAAGACCTGAAACTGTAAACTCACTTTTGGGCTTAACCTCTACCTTCTCAAGTGTAACTATATTTGCGCTTTTCTCCATTTTGACTTCAACCTCCACCTTGCATTGTGCCGCACGGTGACCTGCTTGACCACATCGGTAACAGTTAAAGTCATTTTTCTTGCAATCTCTTTTCAAGTGAGAAGTATCCCCACACTTAAAGCATTTCCTATTACTCTCTGCTTTCGATTCCTCCCTGTTCTGACCGTCAATCTCCTCAGCACGCGGTTCATCTTTAATTACCACCTTAGAGAAGCTACGAGATTTTCTATAGACTTCAATCTGCGCCTTCAACTCCTTTATATTTCTGGCCTGGTAGAGCATTATTTTGTTTGCTTTCGAATCTGGAATGAATGGTTTTGGTATTTCCATTAAAGCATACAAATATTCCTGTAATGTTTCTCCTTTTTTTGTACACGCTGAGCCAATCTTCGGTGCACTTCAGCTGACTAAACTTTAACAGAAAACTCCTGAAGCAACTTAGCTTTCAACGATTTCCAATTCCGAATATTTTTTGGCTATAAACGTTTTGCTGCACCACTAAGTAATTGTTTCGAATAAACAAAACGCTGTAACTCGCTCCATTGTACGGTATCCGCACACTCTTCTAAATCCTGCACCCACTGTTCAACATCAGGACTGCTTGTATCCGAAAAACTCGACACACTTCCTTCAACATCTTTCAATGTAAACCACGAACCAGGATTTCTAGGACCATCAAGTGCGGTAACTACTGACTCAGTTCCATCTGACTCACCCTCATCCTCCTGAATGCCAAAGTGAGCAAGTAGTCTGTCTTGTAGGTCACGCTTCCTACCGGTTGTACATAAATTTAGCTCTAACAGTTTTGCACGCAAGCCTGCAACGTTCAGTGCCAAAATCTCTTCAAGCTGCATCTTGGTCACCCACTTTATAACTAAATCAGTAAAACTTAAATTAGGTTAGTGTCTCCGATCTAACTTAATCTCTCCGATCTCCGTTTGGAACTCAATTCGATGCGAATATCTAAATATTTGATGAGTATACTCTGACTGTTGTCCATAACCGTACTGTTCGCTCTTGCCGATGTTTGTGACCTTAAACATATTACCTCTCCCGTTGTACGTCTGCTGCTCCAAACTCTGCCACTGCCGACGTTTGTGCCTCTAGCTGCTTGCCGTTGATCTACGTCCACGTTTCTTTTGAACTGCCCACGGATTTCCACCGTCCCTACTCCAGACGACGTGAACGCGCCCGTCAACTCTTAATGCCGCCTTAAAAATCTGCACACTACGTCTCTCTACTGATGCTGCTTTGTTCTGGCCAGTCTCGTCAGCATCAAAAACTTTCGCTGTACTGGGGGCTTTTGCCAGCGCGCACATAAACATACACAGAATCGTTGATGTCGCCCTTTCTCTGGCTCCTCTCCTCCGACGCGTCGGTTGCCTTTCACACTTTTGCACAGCGAATATGTCCTTCTCGCTTGCACACACGCATTGTTGCACAGTTTTCCTAATGCGCAAATGTCTTTTTGCCAACACACTTTAACACACACACTTTAAGCTTGGGCCATCCCGGTTGAGCCCCCAATTTGTAGAATTTTGATTATTTGATATTGTTTATTATTATATTGTGGATGGCTTAAAACGATTTACAGTATGTGCTTATGTTTATTATAATGTTAAAGTGTATTGTCTCTTCCTACGTGTTCACTCTATCAACCGCTGCAACCGACTCTCTCTCTCCGACTTAGTTCGCCCTCAGAATGCGTACCTGAGTAATCTGGCAATGCATTCAGCGTTGCCAGATAGCTGTAACCGCTTCTAATATTCTTGTCCGTTGGACTCGCTTCCATTTGAAATCCCACAATAATATAGTGTACTAATATGAAATAAGATTACAGCCTTGCTCGCTGTAAAAGATTGGGGTTAAATTATTATCAGGCTACATTGTTAAAGTTAATTGATTTAAAATATAGGTTAACTTTTTATTATTATTATTATTATTATTATTATTATTATTATTATTATTATTATTATTATTATTATTATTATTATTATTATTATTATTATTATTATTATTATTATTATTATTATTATTATTATTATTATTATTATTATTATTTTATTTTTTTTATTATTTATTATTTTATATTATTATTATTTTATTATCCTAGTGCTACAAGTTTTGTAACTTATTTTCTGCACTAGTCATACAGATTATTGATCATTATTCTTAACTCAGATTTACAAAAAAAATTTGAATATTAAATATTAAATAGTAAACTTTTAAAATATATTTTGGAATGTTATTATGTTTAGTATACTAAATTGATCTGTTTTGCCTAATTGTTTATCTATTAGTTTTGTTTTCTAGGTTTTAAACGGCTCTCTTTAGATGTGTTTTAAGATCTTTTCTAAATGTGTGTGCGCTACTGATAGTTTTAAGGCTGTGTGGCAATTGGTTCCAAAGGCGAACAGCGTTTACGAAAAAGTGTTTGTCGGAACAGGCCAGACTAAAAAAAAAAACCCAAAAAAAAATATGGCGCTGGCGCACACCATCTCACAGACCCTCGAGGGAAGTTAAAGATCGAGCGTTAACCAAGGACTTTTTTTTCTACCCAAAAAATAAATAAACAATACACAGTAAGGTCAATAATCGATATACCCGTTTACCGCGCGAAAAAAAAACATGTGAAATGAGTGTTCCCAGGGTGCGTGCTCCTAAGTGTGACCATCCAAAAAGTATGCAACATTTTCTAGGGTGGTAGCGGGGAGGGCTTGGAATTTTTTTTTTGGTTAGTAACTTGAGAACCGTTCATCCGATCTTTTGATTCATTGTTTCGGCAAATTGATTCATTTTGCTCATTACTAATTATCCTCTAGAAGGTAAGTAATCCTCTATCTTTAAAACTGTAGGAGATATAACTTTTCCCAAATTGCGGGAAAGGGAGGGCGTGGCGCAAAATTTGAAAACAAACTTGATCTGCGAACAGACAAAAGAAGCATTTGTCCCATACATGTCAAACCTCTATCTCTTACCATCTCTGAGATCTAGGTGTTCATACAGACGGACGGACGGACGGACGGACGGACGGACGGATGGACGGACTGACGGACGGACGGACAGACGGACAAGGCTAAATCGACTCGGCTGTTGATGCTGATCAAGAATATATATACTTTATATGGTCGGAAATGATTCCTTCTGCCTGTTACATCCATTTCAGCACGACTTTAGCATACCCTCTTTACTCGGACGAAAGAAAACAATCAGGTGTCGTAGGCTAATTGGTAAACAATTTAGGGTTAGCGATAGTTGCTCAAGCAGTGCGTAAGTCTTCCCAACTGCTTTGTTAATATGATCCTGCCAGGATAGAGTTTTGTTTACGGTTATTCCAAGGTTCTCAAGGGTGAGACCCAAAGCTGAGAACCTTGGATACGCTAATAAAGCTATTAACATATAGTATAGCTGCTCCATCTATTTCTATTTTTGCAAAGGCACTTTGATTTTATATGGTTGATAGAAAGTCCATTTATTTTGGCCCAATCACTAACATTAAACAGATCATTGTTACACGCATTTATGCACTGGTCAATTTGATTCAAATGACTACTAACGTGCATTTGGACATCATCTGCATACATATGAACTTTACACTTTGACAACACACTGGTTAAATAGGTTAAAATAAAAATATACCTAAAGTTATGAACTAGGCTATAAAGGTAAAGAAGAAATGAATACCGAAATTAAAATAAACTAGAAATTTAGATTTATAGATTTTTTTGCTGAAAGAGAAATAATATTTTATAGACTTGAAAAGTGTATTATAATTTTGCCCAGAAGTTTGCAACGCATAGAAGGAATCATCTCCGACCATATAAAGTATATATATTCTTGATCAGCATGACGAGCTGAGTCGATTAAGCTTTGTCCGTCCGTCCGTCTGTCCGTCTGTCTGTTTCTACGCGAACTAGTCCCTGAGTTTTGGAGCTATCGAGCTGAAACTTTGCACAGAGTCTTCTTTTTACTGCACGCTGCTAATATGTCGGAACCGACCGGATCGGATGACTACTTCTTGTAGCTGCCTTACAAATGTTCGTTCGGAAAATGGTTTTTAGTAAGAAAAACTGTTTTGTTCTTAATATTACTGCTCTCAAACACGGTCATGGGTAATATGTAATGTTTTTAAGCTGATCTGCGAAGTTTGGTCGAAGTCGCTAACCGTTGAGACAAGCTATTTCAAGTGTATGAAAACTTCGGTACAGATGAAGTTAGCTTTGCCTTTCTCGTCTAAATTAGACTTAAACCTTTGTGCTTTGCCAGAACGAAAACTGAATTCTAAATTAAACCCATACTAGCGTTTAATATAAAGCCCCCAAACTTAGTGAAATGAACTTATATTAACTTACTTTATTCAATTAAAATTTATTGTACTTTTATTTATACTCCTGCCATGTGTTTGTCGAAAACAGTCGACTAAGATATTTTCTTGCCTTAAACAATAAAAATGCAGTTTATAACGATTTAATACTGAACACACTTTCTTCTTTGTCTTTATTGGCCAATCGTCTGACGGTTTGGGCCTCTGCAAGTAATGCTCTCCAGTCGCTTCTGATCCGTGCGACCCGGCACCAGTTGGTCACACCCGCTTCTGGCAGTCGTCTGCCCGCTCCTGGCTGATCCCATCTTAGTCGACTCACCCTTGCTTGCCTTTCTTTCTTTCCTCGTAGTAAGCCGCTTTCGAATAATAAAGTTTTCCTTACTGGAGCTTCTTCGTCCATCCTGGTGACATACAAACAAACCAGCGCAGCCGCTGTTGCCTTATGCGCTTGACAAGACAGGTGTTCCATAGAGCTCACCAGTTCGTCATTATTTCGAATGCGGAATTAATAGTTAACTTTTAGTGGCACATAAATCCTCCGATACTGAACATAATGCTATTTGTAAATATGGAGTAATAACTTTTCTTGTTCCTTAAAGAAGATGACAGGGTAAACAAAATATTTTAGTTTTATCCGGCAAGAAAGTTTTATAGGTAGAGTGGAAGTTGTGACGCGATGGCTACTTTATCATCTTAGTAGCTTCAGCATATTTTTAACTGATTCTGTCGTGTTCTTTAATCTATTCAACTACTTTCCTTGCCGAATGGCCCTGAATTCCAATTATTTTTTTTTTATGTAACCGTGAGTACTGCACAGGCTTGTTTTGCTGAACGTTTCTAGGAAATCCAACCAAAGTTCTCTGGTAGAAAAATATGCCCATGGGTACCAAACTGGTTTAAAGAGTGAATCACCAGGCTGTGCACTACAATTTTTATATGTTAGATAGCTCCACTGCAGCACTTTCTTACATCCGAAATAGTCAAGAAACTTCGTTTTTTGGGGCACAAGAAAGTTGTATAAGCACTGCCCTCTCACTTTAACTGGAAGATGGTCAAAGCTCTCAATTGCTATATTACTTTTGTGCCAAACTTAATATACTCGATGTTCCTAAAGCCCCATTCACATCAGAAGCATGAGAATTTCATACAAAAATTGGGGAAACAATAGTTAGATGTTACAACTTCGCCTCTGAACTTTTCGTATATATGGAGTTTTTTGTAGTTGAATCTTACACTTTACAGACAATGTTGCACTTTGACAGCATATATGGGGAGGCTATAAAATGGTTGGGGGCCTTGATATGCTTTTTGCAGGCGTTATGGCGCAGCATTGAGAAAATGCACCATTTAATTTCACTCGCTTCTACCTGCATCGACCAGCTGGAGTGCATTTAGCTAAAG
>JAEIFU010004435.1:0-14920 GCA_018904235.1 Lordiphosa stackelbergi | reverse complement strand
TATTTACTTCTTGATATGTATTTTTGCACTGAAATAAATGAATGATTTTTTATTAAAAACACTGTACTTACTGTTTCTATTTCTATCATTGAACCGTCGGCGAAAGTATTGAAGCCATCAACAAAGGATTCCTGGTCGTGCAGAAAATTCATAGCCTCAAAATAACATATGCTTGGTTTATATATGTCAACAACGCCGGCCCCTGACTTTTTGCTTGTTTTTATTTTGTTTAAGTCTTGTCTGTATGAAGCGCGTAATGAATTCACTTCCATATTAGCGTTTTTATCAAATTCTTTGTACTTTTCAAGTAACTTGTCCCACGATTTATTACGCAAATTTTTATTTTTATACTCCTCACTTTTATTTTGCCACAATGATGGCTCATTTTGGAGGCATTCAATAAAATCAAGGATAAATTCTTTGCTCATTTTGGGACGTGTTTACGCTACAAATATTTTTGACAAATGGTGTTCGTGTATTTGTTCGCATCCATTGACGAACATGTTCGCACGAACACTCGCAAGATAGAAATATTTCAATTCTCAGCGAACAAAACGTCTAACAAAAAAAACAGTCACGAACACCTCCACTAACTTCAAACATTTCGTCGAACTGAACAAATTCGTCGAACAAATTCGTGTGTGGATGGCCTGCTTTATAAAGACCCTGTAAAACTTACAAGCAGATCCGAAAATATGAAAAAAAAATTTTTCCCCCCGCCCTTTTAATAAAAATTTTTTTAACCACCCCCAATAAATAAAAAACATGTTTTTTCCTTTTTTAAAAAACTTTTAAAAAATACAAAAACCCCCAATTTAAAAAAAAAAAAATTTAAAAAAAAATTTTTTTTGAAAATTTTGAAAATTTTCACGCCAAAGCTTGGAAATATCTTTCCGCACCTGGTCGTCAAACCTTGCCATGTCCCAGTTCTTTCGCATTCCTCTTGTAGACCATTTTTGCTGGAGCTTGTTCATCCATACGGGTAACATGTCCCAGCCAGAGCAGCCGCTGTTGCTTTATGCGCTTGACCAGACAAATATCCCCATAGAGCTCATACAGTTCGTCATTCTTTTGGTTGCGAAAATCCTCGCCAACTTTCAAAGGTCCATAAATCCTCCGAAGAATCTTTCGCTCGAAAACGCCAATCGCCGCCTCATCCGCTGCTGTCATTGTCCATGCTTCTGCGCCGTATTGCAGGACTGGGATGATAAGCGACTTGTATAGGGCTAATTTTGTTCTTCGCTTGAGGTCTCTGCTCTTGAACTCTCTACTTAGCCCGTTGTAGCATCGGTTTGCAAGAGTGATTCTTCGTCGGACTTCCAGACTGATGTTGTTGTCGCTGGTTATCATCGTTCCGAGGTAGACAAAAGTCCTCTACAACTTTAAAGTTGTACTCTCCCATTGTAACAGATTGCCCAAGACGCGTGGACTTCTGTTTCAAGGATACTAGGTACTTCGTCTTGTCCTCATTTACCGCTTAACCCATTAGTTCAGACTGCTTCTCAATCTCTGAAAACGCCCTGCCTACCGCCCGTTCGGTATTGCCGATAATGCAAATATCATCGGCATATTCGAGTAGCATTACATCTTTATTAAAAATGGTGCCCGATCTGTTGGCATTTGGGCACTGGCGGAGTATATACTCCATCAGCAGATTAAAGAAGTCACACGATAAGGCAGGGCGATCTGCCTAAAACCTTTTTTTGGTATCAAAAGGCTCGGAGAGGTTCGTTCCTATTTTGAAGGAGCTTTGAGTGCTTCTCAACGTCATCATGCAAAGTCGAACTTACTTTGCAGGTATACCAAAGGTAGACAGGGCTTCGAAAATCCTTGACCTTATCGGTGTGTCGAAAGCGGGTTTGTAATCGAGAAAAATATAGTGAATTTCGATGTTTCTCTCATAGGTCTGTGAATATCTGGTCTGTGGTGGATTTACCAGGTCTAAAGCCACACTGGTAAGGTCCAATCAGTGTGCTTATACTACTGTGGGCAAAAAGTAGTCGGAATTTGTTTATAAATCAAAAAATCTTTATTTATTCTTCCAAATCAATTTCATCGCTTTCAAAGTAATCCCCTCCCGATACAATGCACTTATGCCAACGTTTTTTGCAGTCCTCGATGCATGCCAAAAAGTCACTTTCAGGTATGGCCTTCAGAGCGCGTGCCGATTCACGTTTAATCTCTTCAATCGACTCGAAACGGTGTGCTCGGAGTGGTCTTTTGAGTTTGGAGAATAGCCAGAAGTCACACGGAGCTAAATCAGGCGAATACGGTGGTTGCTGAACGACGATGGTGTTGTTTTTGGCCAAATGATCGCGAATAACGTGCGCAGTGTGAGACGGCGCATTATCGTGGTGCTAAAGGCAAGAGTTTTCGGCCCATAAATCTGGCCTCTTTTTGCGAATAGCTTCACGCAAACGACGCATAACACTAAAATAATATTCCTTGTTGACAGTTTGGCCCGGCGGAAGGAAGTCATAATGCACGACACCACGATAATCGAAGAAAACAGTCAGCATGACCTTGATTTTTGAGCGTCTTTGGCGTCATTTTTTCGGCCTTCTTTAAACCATTTGTACCAGTCAAATGTTGTTGATTTTGGCAGAGCTTGGTCGCCGTAAGCCTTCTGCAACATTCTCAACGTTTCCACAGCGGTAATTCCATTCAGGAAGCAAAATTTAATCGCTCTTTCTTGAATAATTTCAGACATTTCAAAAATCGCCGAAACCACTTTTTGCGTGTCACAAAACCAAGCGTAACTCAAAAAATAATGATTATTTTGACATGTAAGTCAGTGACAGTCCCGACAGCCCGCGTGATTAAAATCGACAAATTCCGACTACTTTTTGCCCACAGTAGTAAGCGGTTTTAGACGTTCACAAATAATACGCGACAGAACCTTATATGCAATGGGAAGGAGACTGATCCCGCGGTAGTTGGCGTAAACTGCAAAGCGAAAGAGACCCGCTTTTTTTCTTTCCTTTTCTCCCGGTATCGCTCCTTAACAGCCCGCGTTGCTCCCGACTGCAGAGTTCTCCTGTATTATAGATATATATTATTAATTTAACCGATTACCTATCGAATAAAAAAACCGCTTGTTAATATCACTTATAGTTTTTGGGTAATTTAATTTTTTTTAAGCTTGGTATGGAGATACCCGCGAAATACCCGCGAAATGAAAAAGTCCATATAAAAAAAAATGATTTCGCACGGATTTCGCTGGTGGCTGTTTCGTAGGTTGGTATGGAGTTCAGGCGCGAAATTGATATATCGATATCCCAACGTTGCTACGCGATGTTAACGTGTCACGTGATAGACGCCCGATAGTCACGCGATGAGTGATGATTTCGAAGGTGTGAAATATATGTAAAACATATTTTTCGTCTCTACATACACCCTACATGTGGCGGTAGACACACATATACATACAAGCAAAAGCATTAAAAAGGCAGAACAACTTTTTATTGAAGGAGAAGGTGGCCTTATGTAATTTAATAAAAGATAAATCTGTTTTGTGGCCGTCTGTGGCCCAGCGGTTAAAAAATTATTAAAAAATTACAAATAAAGTAAGGATTATTATTGTAGCAACTATTGCATCATTGGAGGCCACCACAACTATTCGCTGTTAATTCATTTGAATTTCCTCGCAAAGTTAAATTTGAAAACAAATCAACTAGAGGTGAGCGTCTTATTTCGCACTTGCTAGCGACGAAATAATGTGCAGAGATCTCCATACCAAGCTTAAACCTTTAAAAAATGGCACCTGAAGGTATACAGTACCGTTAAGGACTGTTTAGTCACTTTCAAGTCACTGATTAGTCACTGTAAAGTCACTGTTTAGACATTGTCAAGTCACTGAATAGTTACTGTTTCTCCTCTTTCCGCCCATTTGCACTCCTCTTCCCCTGGGACACCCTACTAAAACAACAATACATTATAGCTGACGTCAGCGTCACGCGAAGCTAAAATCTTTTTACTTTTACTTTTACTCCTACTAAACTCGTCCGTACCGAAATTAAAGATATTTCACATCAAAAATACCATCTAAATGCACTAAAGATTCATTCAGAATGGGAATCAAGCGAACTGCATCGTAAAGTTCAAAAGATGGAATGTTCTTTTACTGCTTTAGTAAGCTGCAAGTTTGAATGTCGTCAACTTTTTGCAGATGTATGTCCTCAAGATCAAATTGATTTAGCAAGGGATGAATTGTTTGTTGTTCAAAGATTAATTTTCGTTTTTCTCATTATTCTTCGAAATTCGCATAATATAATATTCACTACAGAATTGCGAAAATAAATTAATTTTCACTTGTAACTTAACACAATTCGCAGCTCCGTACACCGCAGTAACTAAGTAATATATATGTATTTTATTCTTATCATTTCACATATAAAATCCTCCTTGTTTGTTTTCAAATCAAATCGTTTGTACGAAAATCTTTAGAGATTTTTGGAACACACCCGATACACTTCTTAACTGTGGTGTAAATTACATGGCTTACATCTGAAACATATCTGCTTCGTACATCCCAAAATTAGACATTGAAGTAAAATTTCCCTTCTGATTTCCTTTCAAAATTTTTTGTATGAAAATTTAACATTACTTCTTGGAGAACTTTTCTCTTGCAATTAAAAATTGCTCTGTAAAGAAACAAGTAAAACTCATTAACAGCTGGGTAGTTGACAGAATCAGTATTACAGAATTTGAAAATACTTTAAGAAACCAAACAACCAAAACAATTTAAAAGATGGCAAATAGAAAATTCCATTCTAAAGAAAGGGCGTGTCATTTGGGGGGCGTTTTATACAAATGCCATTGGCAATGTTTAGGCGTAAATCGGGGGGAAGAAGGGCGCCAAACTTATGCAAGCTGGTGTGGGGCGTGTGAGGGCGTGGTTGTATGCAGCTCTGTCGCATTATGTCAACTGGCGTGGCATGAATGAAAGGACCAACATTGAGCAAACAGCAACTATAAAAAAAAAAAAAACTATCCAAGCTCTGGCCATGTCAACAATGTGTGAGCACACAACAAATGTGTGGGTGGGGATAAAAGCGGAGCCAAAAGAGCGTAAAACTCAGCAGAAATAAAAAAGAATAAAATGGATATAAAGAGGGAGGAGAATAAGCTACCTCCTAAGATATTACTTGGCAAGTCATTAAGAAAAGAAATAAAATAAACAAAATTGTTAAAGTCCAATTGAAATAAACCTTATCAAAAGTCAGTTTTAATGTTTTAAGTTTCGGATAAGTTATTGAAAAGGTTCTGAATTTAGAAAATAATAATAGGGGGATTCTTAATGTCGAGGCTGTTTTTTGACCTTTTTTTTTAAAAAAATCTTATGCGAAAATGCGAAGAGTTTTTGCAATTTAGTTTTTTTTTTTTTGTGTTACAAACAGTAAAGTAAACAAATCGAGAAAGGCAAAGCTAACTTCGTCTGTACTGAAGTTTTGATACACTTGAAATAGCTTGTCTCAACGGTTAGCGACTTCGACCAAACTTCGCAGGTCAGCTTAAAAACAATACATATTACCCATGACCGTGTTTGAGAGCAGTATAATACTATCTTTCAATCGTTTATACATCATTTTATTGTTAAAATTGTGGTGTAGCTGCTAATCACAAAGATATCGAGAATTTTGTTTCATTTTTAACGAAAATTTGAAAAAAACCGTAATTAAATGAATTAATAATTTGACATGAAATAAATTTTGTAAAATTTCTTTTTTTTTTGTATGATGTAACCTAATGTGTTCATTAGGGTGTCCCAAAAAAATTTTTTTTTTTGCGCACCGGCATTTTCTGAAAGCTTATGGAGTAAAGTATTTTTTAATTTTTTTCAGATTTTTCGAAAGACGTTTAGAGGTCGCACAAATCGAGTTTCCCCCCAAAAATGGGGTTTTCCGTATTGATTTCGATTTTTACTTATGACATGGTAAATAACCACAATTTTCTTAGGGTCGTTTTCTCATGTTGCTGTTTTTGCAAATCTAGGTGGATTTGCTGTATTTGATTTTCTCATGTTTCAAGGTTAGCCATCTAGATGGATTTTGTTACCATCTACTTCATCCTCATGTATTTCAAAACCATGTACATGCTTAATTAAATTATGTATTTTTATGTGTGCACTCATATGGTCACACTGAAAAATATTTAAAATCAAAAAACAACTGCTGCTGAAAACAGTTAAGTCTGTATTGATTAAAAGTAAACCTAAAATGAAAAATATTGGATGTGGTTTTGTACTAAGACACCTGCAGACATAGCCAAAAAAGACAGATCCGCATTTTGATTCCCCTAGTTCATTGCTTAGCTTAGTTCACACAGGCAGATAATTTAGCAAAATTTTGATTAAAAATAGAGATGATTGAAGATTTTACAGGATTTAAAACAAAAGCTATAGTTTCATACGCAAATAATTTGATCAAATATGCCGGAAAGTCCACAATTTGGCCTTTATGGCCAGAATTTTCATCAAAATTTGTCCAAATTATTTGCCTGGGTGAACATAGCTGTAGACCTATTGCTTAATCTCCCATCATAGTAACAAGTCGTCAAAAAAATATCCTTCTCCTCCTCTAAAAATGATCACTTTTTAAAATTGCGCGCCAATAATTAAAACAAATTTTTTTCCGATTGAGAAGGCGCTACCAAAATCTTTTTTTGCTTTTCAACCCTCCCGGTGTGACCGTGGGGCAAATGCCCGAATTTAACATCTAATGAGACAACTGATTTAGCTACTGTTGGAGAAATCTAGGTGGATTTCAGAAAAACATGGAACATGGAAAACGGGCCTTTGGTTTTAAATCAACATTTTATAGAAAAATGTCCCAATTTTACTTTTATAAGCATAAACTTTGAGTTTTGGCTTTGCATTTGCTTGTTTAGGTACCAGATATAATTTTTTTTGTAAATTTTTCATAAATTTTGTAAAAAACGCATTATAACTTTTAAAATTTCTATGAAAATTGAAAAAACTAATGATGCAGTTAAAAAGATGGTTAAATTTTTAAAAAAACTGAAACTGCGTTTACCGTTCCAGAGTTATACTCATTTAAAGCTTTGTACCATTTTATGAAATAAAATATTAAAAGATGTTTGCCAGTTGTGCATCGGATTTGTTTTGAACTTTGATTTTTGATATTTTTTCGAGCTGTGTTTTCAGATTCACCACGGATGCTTTCGCGTTTTATAGGAAATTTTGTATTAGCAATTTCGTCTGAACAACATTTACCATTTGGGTATTACAAGCTTCCGAAAAATTATGCAATAAATCATATGAGTAAAATTCATCATTGCCACCAAGAAAAAAAAAATTTCAATAAAAATCGGCTTTGATGGACAAACCGTGGTACGCCAAGATGCCCTGAACTAAAGTATGATCTGTTTTTGTGGTGCTTATGAAGCACTTTACTAATAAAATTCATTTCCTAATTTTGATGAAGCTTGTTTTACCCTTAATTTTGTCAATGTTGCTGGTACAATTTTGCCTATAAATCGCGAACCAAGTCTTCGTAGGCAAAACGAAAAAGGGAGATCTGTATATTATTAGATCTGGTTTATTGCCTATATGAATTGATTTTGTGGGTGTGTCTAAGAATGGTACTCCAACTCGCGGTTTTTTGGCTGTCGAGTACCATTTCTTTTGGTTATGTAATAGCTCTTTATACCATAATAAGAAACGATTTTAATGAAAATCTACCGTGTGCTTTTAAAGATTTTCAAAAATGGAGGATTACCTTCTTCGGGAGGTACCTTAATCGATTGCACGATTGAATTAAATGTTTTATATTTCGTTCCCAATGACCTTGTCCGCAATTGCTGAATTTTAGAGAATTTTATCTTAAACCATTAAAATCTAAGTTAAAATTGTTGTCGTTGTGTGTTGTAAGTGTGTACCCGAAAAACACGAAATGAGGCTTTATTTGAAAAACTGGGTATGAGGCGATGCGTACAGAGGTCCCTTTTCTCATAATTAAACGGTCTTATGTCGGGGTTTTTTTAGTGTTTGTACTATGTTGCATGAATTCTCCGCAAAAGAAAAAAATTGCAGGAATATTAGACTAACCAACTAAGCAGGAAAAATAAACAGTAAATGCAAAAATATCATAATTTAAAGTTTAAAGCAAATCCGATGCACAACTGGCAAACATCTTTTAATATTATTAATTTCATGAAATGGGTACAAAGCTTTAAATGAGTATAACTGTGGAACGGTAAGAGCAAATTTAAATTTCTTAGTTTCAGTTTTTTAAAAATTTAACCATCTTTTAAACTGCATCATTAGTTTTTTCAATTTCATAGACATTTTACAAGTTATAATGCGTTTTTTACAAAATTTATGAAAAATTTTGTAATATACGGTGCCTAAACAAGCAAATGCAAAGCCAAAACTCATGGTATATGCTCATGAAATTGGGACATTTTTCTATAAAATGTTGATTTAAAAACTTAGAAAATTGTGCTTATTTACCATGTCATAAGTAAAAATCGAAATTAAAACGGAAAACCCCATTTTGGGGAAACTCGATTTGTGCGACCTCTAAACGTCTTTCGAAAATCTGAAAAAATCTCAAAAATACTTTACTCCATAAGCTTTCAGAAAATGCCGGTGCACCCGTGAAAATATAAAAAAAAATTTTTTTGGGACACCCTAGTGTTCATATATCGAAATCTATTGGAAATTGTGGAAGTTATTAAACGTATTGGCATTTATCTAATTGAAAATCGGAAAATCACGCTTGCTAAATAAAATTGATTTAAAAATTGGTTATAATAATGCGATTTAAGTCAAACTATGCGCTTTTGTTCGTTTATTCGAGACGAGTGACGGTTCCAACAACGAGATGCCAATTTCATAATCCACTCAACCACTTAAATCCCTCATTGACAAAATAAAAAACTACTTTCCCTTAATACCCTCTACCCACCTCCCCGTTCAACCCCCATGGGCCAAAATAAAGAATAATAAATAATGATGTTAAAAATTGGGGGGGTGATTACAATATACGTAAAGACACAACCCCCCCAAACTGGTGGTCGGGGAGTAAGCAAGTAAGTAAAGAAAGACAGTTCGGCCGCTATTGATCAAAGATGGCCTCTTCTGCATGAGTGCTGCATTCAATGCGGTCCAGTTGTTGGCAGTGTAAAAGATTAGCGGGAGCAGCTCATAGTGGATGATTCCCTGCCAATCCCACCAAACACACAGAAGAACCTTCCTGGCCTTCAATCCAGGCTTGGCCACCGTCTGGGCAGCTTCACCGCTTTTCGAAATGACCGTTTGCGCTTCAGGTTGTCGTAAGTGACCCACTTTTCATCGCCAGTCACCATCCGCTTCAAAAACGGGTCGATTTTGTTGCGATTCAGAAGCGATTCGCATGCATCCATACGGGCAAAAATGTTTTGCGTCAAGTCGTGTGGCACCCATACATCGAGCTTCTATTTGAATCCAAGCTTCTTCAAATGGTTTATAACGGTTTGATGACTCATGCTCAGCTCTTGGTCGATGCTACGGCTGCTACTATGCCGGTCTCTTTCGATCAATCAGGCCTTCCGGACCGTGGCGCATCTTCGATCACCTCTGCACCAGAACGAAAACTTTGAAACCATCGTTGTGCGGTGGAAATGGAAACTGTATCGGGTCCATAAACTGCACAAATTTTATTGGCAGCATGAGATGCATTTTTGCCTTTATCGTAGTAGTACTGTAAAATATGCCGTATTTTCTCTTTATTTTGCTCCATGTTTGCGACGCTATAACTCACGAACGACTAAAAACAAACAACAATAAATCAAACACGTGTTAGCGCGTGAAAAGAGCTTTCCAAAAAGCTCTAGCGTGAACCGATGCGACGAATACAACTAGAACTACGCGCTTGCAAAGACAAGCTTGCGGAAATACCGCAAGACTTTTTTGACAATTAGGTTACATCATCCAAAAGAAAAAGAAAATTTACAAAATTTTTTTCTTGGTGAAAATAGCGGTGTAATTTACGGTTTTTTTTAAATTTTCGATAAAAATGAAACAACATTCTCAATATCTTTGTGATTAGCAGCTACACCACGAATTTAACAATAAAATGATGTATGAACGATTTAAAGATAATTTTATTGGCTTTAATTTAGTGTACAAAACTTGTTCTTAAGTTATTTCATAATTGAGATATTTAAAATCAAGTGAGAGGTCCTCTTTAAAAAATGCGAAAAACGGTAATTTGGGATTATCTCTATCGAAATATGTCCTACTGAGAATTTATAAGCCCCATATTCGGATTCACGCGCGATTTTACATCAAATTGTAGAGCATTAGATAAAATTTAATAATTTGTAAACTTTTGTAATCAGTATAGATGTTATTCTGGTCTGAACCTTGAAACAAATTTTGTGAATCGATTTTTTTGATCGAATCGATTTTGGGCCCTTTTTTTCGTAGTTTAGTGTAATAAAAAAATAGTAAAAATATTTTTAAAATTATGATTGAGGTTCAGACCAAAATGTTGATAATTCTGCGTCGATTTAAATTTGATTTATCAAAATCAGTTAAGTGTAACTGGTGATATTATGGCCGCCAGTTCGAGAAATGTGGATTCGATATAAATCCGAACTTTGTTTTAGCGAAGACATTGAAGACAAAAAGGATCTTCTAAAGTATTTCGAATTTAAAAATGTCCTTTTATGGCGATATGGTCAAATATCCAAGCTATAAAAAAATGAATTTTTTTTCTTTGTATTTAGCCCGTCTAGAGGCGGTCCTGGAAACAAGAGGGTTAAAATTAAATTCAATTAAAATTCGGAGTTATTAGAGTTTTAATTTATGTCAAAGAAACTAGAGCAATTTTAAATTCGGCCTAAAAGTAGGCAACAGTTTGTTTAGCAATTAGAAAAAAAGAATAAAAAAGACAATGTCCATAGTTTTTAACCCATCAATATGTTCACTTAACTTAAGTCAAAATTAAAAAAAAAAAGAAACTCCCATGGCCAGGCCCAGGTACAAGGTACAATTTCCACTCTCAACCATTCCCAGGTCACTGAAGCACCGCAGTGTTAGCTGCGTCAGCGCAACAAGTAAGAAGAAGCAATATTTTGGCGAGGCCAAAAGCAAATCGTCAAAAGTTACCAGGCACTAACAGAAACAGAAACAGCAACAGCAACAGAGACAGCGACAGCGACACCACCACCAAGAAGCAGCAGGAGCAAAATAAATGGCGACCATTTGCTCCAGAGCAAAAACTCGCAAAAATGCTGCAATGCTGACGAACCAAAAAAAAAAAAAACCATAAAAATGGGCAAGAAATAATGTTTGTTGTTGTTGTTGTTCTTGGCAAGAAAGAAAAAATGACGCATAAGCAGCTCAGCTCAGTTTAGTTCAGCTCAACTCAGCGCCGCGCTGCGCAGAGAGAATTGAAGAGAGCGAGCAGTTTTGGCCTCTGCTGCGTATACGTAACAAATGGCCATGCAAAGCGGCACCGCAGCAAAAGTGCGTTAACGGTACTGCAAAGAATGAGCAGACCAAAAGGAAGAGACAATGAGAGAGAGAGTGGCCCACATTTGCTCTGCTGTAAGTCGGATTTTTACCGTTTTAACGAAACCCTTCGGCTCATTATGACCCACTCGCCCATCCACTGTTCCAGCTACGTTGCCTTGGCAGCCTGTTCTCCTGCCGCTGCTTATTGTTATATATTTTTATTGTCTCCTCACTTTACATTTCTTTTTTGCTTTTTGCTTTCTTTATCTGTGAAATTCTCACCCAAAGACAAATTTTTGCCCCTGTTACACTTGGCTTGGCCGCATTGCAGCTATAAATTTGTGGTTTACATTTTGCCAGGGAAGAGTACTTTTGGGTATACTAAAGCTAACCAAGCTAAGCAGAAATAGTAAGCCAAACACAAGCGGGGGAAACAAAAATATTCCAAATATTTTCCCTTGACTTTTGTCCCCTTTTTTGTGATTTGCGCTTGACTTGGCCCAGAAGATAATGATTTCGTTTGCCTTCTTCCTTTTAAACTTTTTAAGTTTTGCTGTTGGTTTTCGTGTCTCGAGTTCCTTGAATGTTTAGTTCTTCTTTATCAAGTCTCAAGTTGCTCTCGAAGTTTTTGCTGGTAATTTGAATTTTTTTGAAGCGAAAAGAAAAAAGAGTTAACTTTACTAATAAAGCACAACAACTTGACTCGATTCGGTTTATTAAAAAAGTTCATTTTTCCACGTTTCGGTTGATTTGATATGTATGTATGTATGGCTTTTTTCTTTAGTCGTAAAGTTTTTGCGTTGTAATTTTTGTCCTCTTTGTTTTGCTGAGCGCTGAGAAGTAGGCTATAAAAATTGAAATAGACTTGAGTTTTATCAATAAACGCATTTGGTTTAAAAGACCGACCAACTTGTGGTGTGCCGGCAGTTTAATGGTAGAAATTCATGAATATGTAAAACAAGTTAAGTTCATAAATGAGAAAGTGAGATTTAATGGGTGTGTGTGTGTTGGAGTTATGGTAGCAAGACCTTTAACATGTAAGATCTCAAGGGGAGAAAGGTCCTGGGTGGGGTTGGAGTGGTTGGCAGAACTATCAAGGCATTTCCTATTAAGGCTATGTTTTTCGTAGCTGTGTTATTACATTCGATTTCTAACCTTGGACTTTTTACGCCCCTGTAGAAAAAAGAAGAAGTGAAACTCAATTTAAAGCTTGCAGCGTTGTCTTAATATCGCACAATCTTTGAGATTGATGAAAGTGGATAAATTGGAATAGCGAAGTCGCATGGGACTCTAGAGCAATACACGAATCACCAATTTTATGGCCGATCCTTATAATAGCAAGCAATACGCCGTTGGAGTGTTTTTGGATGAACAACAGACGTTTGACCGTGCATGACACATGGGCTTCCTTTACCAACACAAAAAGCTGGTGCCTACCCAATTTTATAGGGTACTTCCTTTCCTGAATGGCAAATCTTTTGCAGTACTTCAGGAAGACTACAACTCCAGTTGTAAAAGTATTGAAGCTGGGTTCCCGCAAGGAATAGTGCTATCCCTTATTTACCGCTGAAATGCCGAGACTTCCTTGAGTCTGTTTAAAAAGACCCGCTTGACTTCAAGTCGCCATATCAGTTAACATTCGTGCAGCGATTTGGAACAGAAGTTTATCCAGATGGAACATCAGCGTAAGTACGGCAAAGCCAAGCTCTGTCACTTACAAAATAGCGGTGTAAGTTCTGGGATTCCACAAGCTCCACAGCAAAGGAGCCCAGAGCCAGCTTAAGGCCGCGTAGACACCAATATAAATAAAGAAATATTTCTCCAGGCTGCAAACCGGTTCGGAGTTGAACCGCTCCGGAGTCGGAGTCTCCGGCATTTTTGGGAAGCCCGAACCGAACCTGAACCGGAGCAGAAGAAATATTTCTGTCCGAACCTGAACCCGAACCGGAGTAAAAACAAATCAGAAAGGGTTCGGTTCAAAAATATGTTTCTACTAAATTTTTTTTTTTAGTATTTATAAATTTCCAATAGACGTTAATGCACTCGTGCAGGTTTTTGTAAGTTTAAATATTCGTACATATTTAGAAAGTGCTTAGAAAACCGTTCTCACATTTTAAATTCAATCCCATCTGAATCTTGTTATCCAAGAACCCAAATATTTTTGACTTAGAAAAAAAATATGTAGCTTGCAAATAAACGTATTGCTGAATTGTATAATCGTCAAAAGGAACTAATTAATAAAAGCATCAATGATTCTGTACCATGTTCATCTTCTTTCTTTTCTCGGAATTTAAAGATTGATTCAAATTTCTTATGTATTAAAGGCTTTGGAAAAACTATCATTGTAAAGAACTTAAAATATCTAATTTCTTGTATAAACTCTTCCTGAGGCACAAGTACCCAGCCAAAGAGCCAGAATTAATAAAAGTTTACTGAAATACTCTAATATTATACAGAAAATATCAAGACTCTCAACTTTCATTAGGGCGCGCGCACACTTGCATCTGAAAGATAAGCTGATGGCTGACCATGATATTTAAGTAGGGCATGGGTATTTGTCAAGGTCACCCTTAAATTATGCCGTCAGTTCATCATTAGGGCACATGTGTGCGCGCGCCCCTAATGATGAAAATTTTGAAGTAATTTCCAATTTAATGTTGTCCGAATTAACCATAAAACAAAATTATTCCCGAACCCCGGTTCGAACCTGAACCTTGGTTTAGCGACCTTCTGAACCCGCTCCGTGAACCCGAACCCAAACATTTTAGGAGGTTCGAACCCCGGAGTGAACCACTTCCGATTAATAGGAGGTTTGCAGCCCTTTTGACACACACACACAGAAAGGCTACTGGCAATTTGACGTTATATTTTACAGCGGTTTCCTGGAAATCTCTAGAGATTTTCGTATAAACGATTGCACTTCGAACTAAAATTGGATTTCTTTATTTGTGAAGTGACATGAATAAAACCGGCTAATAGATCATATGAAAGGAAATCCGTATGCATTAAATCTACTTGACCTTGAGCAGGCGGTTTCAAATCGCTCAACTTTCATTATCTAATCTAGGAGCCGGGCGTATTAGAGCCCCTTTACATATAAAGTCACTCAGCTTTAACTTGACATGTTATCGTTGATACGCAAAATCTTTAGAGAATTTTGGGACACACCCACTAAAACCGGTTTTTGCTGTGAAGCCAAATTCTGCATTCGCTAGCAGTTAAAGCAGCTTTTTCATGAGAAGTCAGTTGCTGACTTGCAGTAGATAGGCAAAGACTGCTGAAGATTGAACAGGGAGGTTTTTGAAACAGCTGTACAGTCTTCCTGCCTCTCTTGTGGTCTGGAATGTTACAGTTTTTTTAAATTTGTGTGCAAACACAACATGACCTAGAGTCGGCTATAACTTGCTAGTGTTTGATTATCAGTATATTTAAAATAAAAAACAAAAATTTTATTTG